>JARYHS010011408.1:904905-941481 GCA_031002005.1 Vandiemenella viatica | reverse complement strand
ACCAAAAACACTTCGCGGCAGTAACACCTGTACAAGCTTACCGCCAGTTGCTTACACTGTATATTAACTAGGCGGAAGCTCTGGACTGTGATTTTTGGTGACGGGTCTAGAATAGTTGCGAAGTCACGAATTTATTATCATATAAAATAGCAAATAGACACACAGTTATAAATGAAATGCTGTAGTGGACTTAAAATATGTTTCTACAGCCATTAAAAGCCGTCTACAAACAGCTGTTGTGGTGCATTTTTTAACTTCCCAGATGCGTTTCGCCCTATGGTATCGGGTATCATCAGTGGTTATAAATGTATGTCTTTACATGCGTATCGTTACAATTATTAAATACAGTACAGACCGTTATATAGACACTGTACTTACATGTGTGGTGATAATCTTCACACGGTGGTCTGGAACAACACTTTATGCGCTTTTACATACCTGTTTATACATGTAGCACTAGACTTGTGTTTTTGATGTGGCAGTTGATTATGTATACAGATAATGATTTGTTGTGTTTAATAATTTTATTGATACACATGTAAAAACATACATTTACACTCCCTGATTATGCCCCCCACCACTAGAGTGAAATGCTTCTGGAGAATAGAAAACATTCACAACAATTGTTTCTAGAATGTCCTTTATCTATAAAAATCTATTGATCAGCAACTGCTGAATATGACCTACAACCAGGTTTGATCGAATGTTTTTTTTTTGTTTTTTTTTTGTTTTTTTTTTAATTTGTCAATTTTCTACCTCTTAAGGTCAATTTAAACAGCAAATTTTTTGCACCGGTGGAAATTTTTTTTGAAAAGAATCAAATGTGTTTATAGGGATAAAAAATGAGTTTTTATGGTCTAAGGTCATTCCCACGCAACCTGACCCACTGAACGTGGTGGATGGGCTGTAACGCTCTTCCCTCGTATTCGGAAGGACACGGGTTCGAATCCCCGTCCGGGCATCCAGATTCATGTTTCCCCAGATCACTCCCGCCGATTGCAGTAATGCTTCCTTCAAAATGCCATGGCCGAATTCCTTCCAGTTCCTTGTCCGCAGTCCTTTCCCGCCTCTAATGACCTCGACGTCGACGAGGCGTAAAGCCGCAAAACAAAAAAATAAACGGCAATCTGATCCAGCTGAAATAAAAAAATTGAGGTGTATTCATATTATGGGTTCGCTCTGCAAAGTTTGAAGGATGTTTGTGGAATTTGAAAAGAGAAGTATTAAACACGGACAGAGACGAACTCACTATTGTATAAATGTAGTAAAATGTTAAAGATCCTAGTCGCTTGAACCGATCTAGCTGAGATGTATGAAATTGATCTGTATTTTATCCTTTGTATTTGCTCTGAAAAATTTGAAGAAGTTCTGTTTAGTTTGAAGGGAGTTAGAATGCGTAAAGACAGATTTGCCTGGTCGGACACAGCGTGACTGTTACCTCGTAGACTAGTTGGAAGTCCGTAACTGTGATTTGGATACGGCCATAGGTCTAAATCAGTTCTAGTTTTTAAGGTTAAAGGTCATGACAGCTTTACTTTATCTAGTTAAATTACGAATTTAAGTTCTCAAATTAAATTTAGAAATATTATTCACTTTTTTTACTTTTCGTAATTTATGAACTAGCTTCATCTGCCTTAATTTTATTTAATTTAACTGTGAGGAAGCGCTTGCTACGGTGGCAATTTCCCTACACACCCATTTTCCCCTTTTCTTTTCCCTCTACTAGTTTCAACTTTCAATTCTTCTACCGGTTTTGGTAAATTATTCATCATTTCTCTTGGTAATTTATTCCAATCCCTGACCCCTAACCTGCGAAAGAAAAACTTCCTACATCCTTATGCCTGAAGTAAAGTGCCAATTTGTGGTCCTTTCCATGCACCTCTCCTAATTGTTTCACCAAACCGAGCGTGATGGGCGACTGGTAACGCTCTGGCCTTGCATTCCGGAGGACGCTGGTTCGAATCCCCGTCCGAACAGATTTGGGTTTGCCATGGTTTCCCCAAATCACTCCAGGCGAATACCGGTATGCTTTCTTTAAAAGGCCGTGGCCGAATTCCTTCCCTTTCCGTGCGTACCATCCTTTCTGCCTCTAATGACCTAGACGTCAACGAGGTGTAAATCCATAAGAAAAAAAATCATTTATCGTATCACTTACTTATTGTCTTCTGCTGTAATTTCCAGTGGCAAATCTAGCAGTCCTTCTTTGCACACCTTCGAACTCCTGTATGTGATGCCCAAAATGTGTGTCCCAAGACCCATACTACACTACCATTTTTAAGCAATGGTCTGGCCAGTTGCCTTACTTCTCTACTTCTGCCGGCTATTATCATTTTCTGCCTTTGTAGCTACATTTGCCGTTGTTTATAACGAGGATGATTACTCATTTATGTTTTCACTATTCCTGTATGGACGGTAAATATAAATCGATTACAAGAAATTTCGATGCAAATATTTCAACAAATTTGCATGTCCTGTTGTCTTTGCGATGTATCGTTAGTGTGTACTAGTACCATTTTATGAACATACAAATTCGCATTTATACTCATTACTCGATTTCCTGATCTTAGATTCTTATATAGAGTCCCTAATTTTTGTCAGTTTTTCTAAAGGGCAAATGCGTATAAAATTCATAATAATTAATTCTGAATTAGATATGACACCAGAGTTACTATATAAATAGTCCCAGAAGGTACTTTTAAGAAATAGTGGCAATTGGTAAATTTTTTCGGGCAATAATTCCTGTAAAAATAATACTGTATGCAACAGACTCCGCATTTCTCTTCAAATCACATGTCCGATGATTTTAAATTCTTCAGCCTATTAGTCTATTTGACTTAACTAGATCTGTTATCTTAATGAGATGACTTAAATTTGAATAATTCAAATACATTTTTATCATATTTATAACTGAAATGATTGTCTGTCAGTTGGAAAGAATTGTTTATTTAAGCTTTGCAAATGCCGCCTTTGAAGTCATAGTACTCACCTGAGTATAAAGGTAAATTACGAAAATTCATGTACTGACACTGTCTCAACACGCATTCCGGAACCAAATCTTGACGCTCCTTGTGCACTTCGATTTAGTAGAAAGATTCGGTTTGTTTTTAAATTCACTTTATTTATTTATCAGTTCTGTTCCATAGATCGATTTTGAGGAAGATGCTCTGGGATGTGAAACATGGCTAATATATGTAAATATATGATATGAATAATAATAATAATGAATAAAATTATTATGTCACAAGCAAAGACAAAAAAATTGTAGAAAATAAAATTAAAATAAATATTAATTTTTATAAATGAAGTTTTCAAAAGGCACATAAAATACAATTAATTCTTTTGTACAGATTCTCGAATGGAATAGAAGGAGTTGCCAATTAGTTTTGTCTCGTCACAGAAAAAACTTAGGTAGTCTGAAGCAATGCGATGAATGGAGGAAGCGTAGGCTAGGAACTGACCCTGGTGGTGTAGAGGAAGCACAGATAAGCCGCCTCCTGGGGTCGCCGACCCGGTTGCCGCCTTCTTCCGGTCGACCCCAAAGCGACTGGTGTGCGCTCTACATGCGGCTCCGTTAATTACTGCGCCTACGTAATGTATGCGCGTCATTAGCGCAACTGCATAAATTGGGTTTTATAATTAATGTGCGTCGAAAGTGATTAATGTTCTCGCTTTTCTGGTCGCTGCACGAATCCAATAAATGAATCCTTGTCAGCGAAGTAAATCTGTTATGACCGGTGGTCATTCGCACGGAAAGATTATCGAGGTGCCCATCACCCACTTCCTACACAGAGGAAAAGTTATGGTTGGGGAAACATTGGCAGTTTTTTCGTCGTATCACAAGAATAGCCGAATTGTTTGATTTCTCCTCTAACTTTAATCGCAAATTTAGAGGGAAAAAAACGCATTTAGCTTAAATTGATATTTCTGCACGCCCTATGTTGATTTAGGTTATAATCTGTATTGCAGATTATACGCCACATTCCGTCTACCTCATCGTAAACGTAAAAAATGTAAAATAAGTACACAACTCAGCAGGTTGTTATTTGTTCTATTACTATTCAGAAAGTTTTGATTTGATCTCTGGTACAGCTGTCTTGTAATTCCCATAAAATGTAAGGACATGTTTTGATTTAAGATTTGGCCGTCGTTCACTTCCTTTGCCGTCGATGAAAAAAAAATGTAGGCTCCATGGCCTTCTGAAGGAAGCATCCCGGCATTCGCCTGGAGTGATTTGAGTAAACCATGGAAAACCCAAATCTGGATGCTCGGAAGGGGATTCGAACCCGCGTCTTCCCGAATGCGAGACCAGAGCGTTAACTGTTCACCCACCACGCTCAGTGTAGGTAGGCTCTTCGTGATTAAAAAATGAGACAAAAAAAGTCAAATACGGTAATTTTTTATGCCGACAAAATGGCTGCAAATGTTTGCTAATAAAATAAAGAATTTAGAACATTTGCTGCTGGTTTTATTTTTCATTTATTTTAATGCCATATTTTTTGGTAGCCTCAGAAATCTAATAGTAAGTCGCAAGATTATATTAGCCATTGCCCTACGAATTTTAATTAAAACCTCTGGCACTAAAGTCCGAAGAATGAGTTCAGAATTGGAGGGCGTTGGTATATTTTGCCAGATATGTCTTACTGTATTTGAAAGTGACTTCATTTTGCAGAAAGCTACCTGTATGAACTGGGTATTACTTACTTCCAGAACACGAAGGCTAATGTCGAATTCATGATTGGCGTTGGTTTCGTATCTGACATTGCATTTCAAATCTCGTATGTCGAAAATCTCTTCGCTGTACATCGGATTTCAGTGGTGGGACTACAGAGCCAGTCAAAGTTCCTTCCCACACAATTTCGCCTTTGGTTAGCAGCTGCTGCATGAATAAAGCTTCATGGATTCTGGCATTGTGATGGAGAAGCAACTAGAAGCCCTCATTTGCATACTGTAAACATATCTGGGAGATCCGTTGCACTAAACGCTGCAGAACTTCGACGTATGTAGCAGCATTCAGCGTAGACATCCTGGATGTAACTCGCTGAAATTAAGGGCGAGACTCTGGGGAAGAGCGAAAAACTAATCGATTTGGTTTTATCGCTCATAAAATTCCTTTATAGTAGAAACTGGAGCCGGCCGTTTAGTACTTCGTTGCTTATTTTGGGTTGCAACTTCAAACGTAAAATCTCATCCCTCATATGGACGGAATTAGCAAGTTTTGATTCTAATATTTTAGCGTCAAATAGTGGGGCTTGAGACGGGAGCTACCCTTCCGCTTGTCTGAATCGTGGTTTGCAGTAAAGCATACAGTTTCACGATCCTCATTGTTCGTACTGTCAGATCGCTTGGCCAGTTGTTCCTTTATCTTTCCATTGTTATCTGCATGGTCCAGCTGCAGACCATCCATTGCCAGGACGTAGCAGTGTTTAAGCTAACTGTACATCCATTTCAAAGACACAGGGTGATTTCCATCCACTTTATTCGGAAAAGAATGACTTTCTTTCTACGATTTGTCAGCTATTAGAAGACATCACTGATATACGCGTTGCTCTGTCTCTCGGCGGCATGTATTTCACCTCCCATCAACAGCGCATTATTAACAGAATACTTCTTGCCTTTGTAATTTGCGATCTTGTTATTTGACTTGTCGTTTCGCATGCACAGTGGTGCCACAATATACGTTGCCACGTAATTCACCGAAATTTTATTCAATTTCATCAGCTGTTGTGGCTTGGTCATATGGGTGGACAGGCATTTTTTTTTCCCCCACGGAACCAGGGTTTACCAAAAAAAAAAATAATATATAAGACACTGTCTGTTGAATTGCAATACAAGTTGTTTCCAACTGATTAAAAACCTAAAATATGATCTATTCAGTTGTAAGTCAGACGAGAAAACGTTTCTTATACATTGTCAGAATTAATTCAACAACTTGTTCGATGACCTAGAGCTGAATCGTTTTTATATTATTGTTTGTTTAAATCTGTTTCAAGGTATTTCCTATATAAATGGTTGGACTACCACATGAGAAATTTGGATTAATTTCTGCGAATTAAATTGAGCGTGGAGGGTTAGGTTTTCCGAAATACCTTCAGCCGAATATCGGTTTGGTTGACTTAACAGGGCGTAGCCAATTTCCTACCGGTTGGTTGCCATCAATGATCTCCTGCTTCTAATGACTTCGACGTAGAGAAAGCTATTAATCTGTTGTTGCTTCATGGGTTCTACTGATAACAATTTTTATCTTTAGTTAACCCTCGTTTCCTGATATTACAAATTACGATATACAGTTAGGTTATGTTTGCTTGACAACTACTGACAGATACAGTGAAATGATGCTTGGTGCTTCCTCTCCCGAGTCCCATTCAGCGGCGCCGCTCGCAGTTGGACCAACCCCGCTGTCCGCCCGCAAGCTGCGTGTCGATCAGGGCGGGCTGGCTATCCCGGCGGCCGGTCTTATTTTCCGCGGCAAAACGCTTGGCTCGTACAGATGAAGAGACAAGAAATCTCTTAAGAAGATTGCCTTCACTGCCTTTTTCCGCTGGAAGTCTGCAGAAACTAAATCCAAAATAACATGGTGCTATGAGAGTGGGACAGAGGCGGGGAATCTGTGTAAGTCCTGCTCCCTCCCCATCTCTCTCTCTTTCTCTTCTTTCTCTGTTCGAGCCAGCCTCTTTCTGTCCGCAGCTATCTGCCCGTCTCCGACACAAAGCGGCGGTACTTTGCTGTGAATACAAAGCGGGTTGCGCCCATTTAGGAGTTCCCTAACAAGATCGCGGTCTGCGCCCCCCCCCTCCCCCCTCCCCCTCCCGGCTGGCGCCAGTAAACGGTGGCTTTGTCACACTTGTCATGCCTCACTTCCCGTTATACCTGCCACCACGTGCGCTTCTTTCCCTCAACAGTCCCAATGTGTCGTCGTGATTCTCGAATCGACGTATTGCGATATATTTGCATGATGTAAGTGCTCGTAAAAAGATAAAAATCCTTTCTGTCAGACATTTCGGGACCTTTCGTGTTCCAATAGTTCATTTACTCGACAATGCACGCGATGTTTTCTTGTTGTTTTGTTTTTAAACTTAGAAGTCATCGCACTTATTTATCGTATTTATTTGACGTCGTTACAGTAGAGGGCTCAACTGTGTGAATTGGATAATTATTATTTAATGTTTCTATGCAGAACATTCTTTCTCCGTGTTGATGTCATAACAGCCCCGACGAAAACTAGGTTTTTTTTATCGCTTTACGCCTCGTCGACATCAAGGTGATTAGAGAGGGGAAAGGGCTGGGGGCAATGAACGGAAAGGAATTCGGCCATGAACTTTTTAAAGAGACCATCCCGACATTCGACTGGAGTGGTTTTGGGAAACCATGCAAAACCCAATCTGGATGGTCAGACGGGGATTCGAACCAGTGTTCTCCCGAATGTGAGGCCAGAGCTTTACCGTTCACACACCACGCTCGGTGCGAAAACTAGTTATGTCAGACTTAATTTAACGTAATTTAATTTTATTACCATGGAGCTCGCGCTCCGGTGGCAATTTCTCTACACGCCCATTTTCCTCTTTCCTGTACCCGCCTATTTAGCTCTCTGCTAATTTCAGCTTTAAATTCATTCAGCGTTTTTGGTAAATTATTTATCATTTCTCGTGGTAACTTGTTACAATCCCTTGCCTCCTTACCTACGTAGATTTTCATCTTTCCTCAACTTTATGCCTGAAATCGAGTGCCAGCTTGTGGTCATGATCATCTTTTTTCTTCCATGCACTGTTCCTAATTCTGACACCAATATATTTCCACCTTCCCTTACCAATGTACGCCTTGTGCATACCTATGAATCTCTTCACCCTCCTGTCTTCCAGTGAATTCCATTCCTTCACTGCTCTGTCAATGTGTGCTTGTATAGGAGACGCCTTAAAGGCACTGTACTTATTTCCGCGCTTTGAGTCCACAAAAAAGTTTAGCAGAACTGGGAAGAAACCTTAGTTGTATGAAAATTCGACTCCATTCGCTCAGCTGCAAGCCCGTCACTCCATTGTGACAAGTGTGTCTTATTACTAGTATAAACGCGAGGAAAAACTTTGAGAACTTTAACCTCCATTTTCTTGAGAGGTGCACATTAGCACTGTTCCACAGTAATAATCTTCTAGTCGACCCTAAAATCTGGGAAACATTGGTATTCGCAACGTCTGATGGTCTCCTTCTAAGTTGAACTCAATCTCAAAAGTAATATTTATTTATTTATCAATCTTGTTTCATGGATACCTGCTGGGGAAGGACCTCTGGGATGTGAAACATGTCATGTCATAATTTATTTATCAACAGAATCGTAAGATTGTTACACATTAAAGTTAAGCTGTGTACCTTATTAAATATGATGAAACATGAAGTAAAAATTTACATCAAAGTTGTCTTCGGAAAAATAAATGGAAGCTTTTGTTGATAAATACGCTGGGTCACGCGGTGAAAGTGTTAGGCACTTTTCTGCATTTTTTCCTAGTTTGTTTCGAGTTTTATTGATGCGTTTATATATTGGAGCACTACACACCATTTCCAAACTTTATAAGTGTTTTCGCCAACCTTCAGATTTGTTCACAGCAACGTTTGCTGAAGAGTGACGCCACAGATGACGAAATGTTTTCTATAGACGGTTTAGTGCCAAAAATTAAATTAACATTAAAAAAGTAAAATTTTTATGTTTATTTAGTCGTGTAGAGCCAGTACTGAAAATTTTTCTAAAATTAGTTGTATAACCCATTTCAAAGAAAATTGTGAACAATGACAGTTTAAATGACGCTTTCAGAATCTCGAAATTAAATTAAAATCATAATAATAATCTCATGAAGCGAAACACTGATAGTTGAGGATGATCACAAGCAAAGAAATTGCAGTTCATGTGTTTACCTTCATTTTTGTCGTAATTTTTTATTTAGGGTACTAACGGATTTCTTATCTGTCGTTGGTCTTTCGTCTTCATTGGAAACACTGAGCGTACCTAAACCGTATAAGCTAAACGCAGATGAGCTGCAGACTAATGAACTGATGTAGTAGAACCAATGTCATTTCATTATCTAGGACCATGTTTTGTAAGAACGTTGACTTCCCGGCGTATGACTTCAATGAAGTCTTTACGGGACAGCGGTACACTTGTAAAACGTTCATTGCTATACCTATTCTGGTGGTAATTTACCCTTTCTTATATGTACGCATATTGCTGTCATCAGGTGTCCGTTTGCAACATGACAATGCAAGGCCCCACACTGCCCGTACAACACTTGCAACAATCACAGACCTGCATTTTGAGTGTCTTCCTCATCCACCATTCTCACCAGACCTTGCCCCAAGTGATTTCCATATGTTTGGACCACTCAAAGAAGCAATGGGAGGAAAGAAGTTCCCTTCTGATGAAAGGGTACGCCACGCGATGCATGAGTGATTGCTGTTTATCTTTATGATTGTTGATAGTAAATATTTCCGGACTAAACTCTAAATGCTTGTCAGAGGTTGCCAAAAGAATTTCTGACACTTCCTTCACGCACCTGATTCAGCGGACGTATATACACAGTTGTAATTCGCGTCATGCTTCCAACGATTACGACATGAATCGAAATCGCAGTGGCTCCTACGACATCGGAGAAAGCCTCTCTTTGGCTTGATCGATTCACCCGAAAAACTTGCCAGGAAATTTGGCGTAGACCTGATTTAGTTGTTATTCAATACAAGTAAATGGCCACAATCTTTTTGAAGAACTTCCTCATACAGCCAATTCTACGTGGGATACAGTAACGATATACTGTACTAGGATGGTTTGGAATTGATGAAAATACTTTTTTATATGCTACATTGCGCATATACTCGTGAGAGTTGATTACATCTGTATTTATTGTGTCTTGTGTTTTTCATTTCAAGTCGCTATTTCCGTATCAGTGGAAATTTTGAACTTTACGTAGTGCAATACTTTTCTGTTATCTATATGTCTTTGATATTTCTCGTCTCTGGTGAGTCAACAAAACTGATCTACAGCATCTAACGAACTTAAAAAAAAATTACTCTCGCAATGGATGATACTGTAGAGGAATCAGAAAGAATGGAATAAAAATGTTTTCAGATTCCAAATTGCCTCCACATTTTGTGTTCCTCGGAATCATATTAATTATTTTTGGGAGGATCTCTTTTGCTTTGATAGGGAGCTAATGACCACGATGTCGAAGTACCCTAAAGTGCAACTAACAACAACGAAATCTATCACTCTCTTTTTTTGGCTACATCTAGAATGTCCCCTTAGGTACGTTAATACAAGTCATGGTAAATTATTCACACGAAATTTCAAATATATATGCAGTTTTATATAATCTCAAGCTCTTTTATTTAGATCCTTTAGGTCTAGTTAAACACTGACCTAGCATTCGGAAGGACGCAGGTTCAAATCTGATTTCGGCTTACCATGGATTCCCTAAATCACTCCTGGTAAATGACGGGATGTTTCCTGCAATATGCCATGACCGAATTCCCTCCTCTTCCTTGTGCCAGATCTCTCCGCCTCGATTTAAACCACAAAATAGTTCTAGTTAAAGGCATTCAATGATTTAAGCAACAATTTGTGAAATTCACGAATATTTTTTGTAACATGAGTGCGTTAGTTTCAATCTCAGAGCATGGATTGAGACTGGAAAAACTGGAGAACCATACGTGTTAAATGGAGTCCGTAAAATCAGTGATTATTTTTCTACTGGAGTACTTCATTTCGGTCATCAGGAACAATAGAGTTGGCTCCGTCCCTGAATGCTCGAGGCTAGAGAATACCAGAGAGCTGGGAAGACCAGACATGTTTCGTGCCGGTGAAATAATGGCTCTGTGGCGACTGTAACAGAAGGCAGGCCGGAATGGCTATTTGCGCAATTATCTGATAGGATCGCAGTAGTTGGCTGATTGGTCCAATTAAGCGCACCGCCGCCGTATTCTGCTTATTTGAATGTGCAGACCGAGCGACTACAATCCCATTTCGGGGCTTTGGGATTCTCGCCCGGAGAGTCACTTTCGAGTCAAACTGAAAGCGGAAAGGGTGTTTGAACTAAAACGCGGGGATTAATTATACAGGCAAGTATTTTCTGTGCAGCCATACTTTCCAACCACTTAGTTAAGTAGTAAGTGCGCAGTGAAATTTTGTGGTGGTGTTCTTCCTAGGAAAAGAGACAGTTTGCGACTGACGTGTTGAATAATTTTTTGAAGTATTTTTTCGTATTCTCCATACCGTATCGTTTTTTTTTTTTTTTTTTTTTTTTTTTTTTTTTTTTTTTTTTTTACAATGAAGTTATGACGTGAACCGTATTAAATTAATCAACCGAGCTTGATAGATGAGCGGCAACACTTCCATTCTGGAGGGTTTGAATCCCCGTCCGGCCATCCAGATTTGGGTTTTTCCACGGTTCCTTAAAAAAGCCGTAGCCGAATTCCTTCCTGTTCGTTGCCCACAGTCCTTTCCTCCCTTTAACGACCTCGACGTTGATGAAGCGTAAAGCAAAAAAAAAAAAAAAAAAAAAAAAAAAAACACTGTTTCCGTAATAATCGTAAAAAGTAATTGGTAAATTATATTATCAAATGTAAAGATAAGAAACGATAGCGAAAATAACCCTTCACTTAGTGCATGTGAAGGCAGAAGATCAACGTAGAACCAATACAATAATAAACACAAACACACTTTAGAATATTTCGGTGAATAACCTTACACATCGTAGAGGTGAGACACATGCAAGGGCAATGATGGGTGCACATACAAGTACAGATCTACCACATGAAAGGTCTGGATGTGTACACGTCTTTGCCCTTGCCACATGTCTTACCTCTATCTAGTCCTTCTTGACTTTATTAGTGTTAGGTGACGGGTTATTTTTCCCTATCCTTTATTTTCATTGTCACTATCGTCCTAAAGATAGCAACATAAAACGTTGTTTATCTCATTTCTCTGAAATGTATGTCCTTGTTTCTTTTTCTCACCTATTCTGCTTTTTATTATGATACAGCTCTGTGTTCATCTGTCTTGGTTATCTCCGTCTCTATTCTCGAAAAATGCTTTTTTCCTCACTGTCGACTAAAAAAAATCTCTTATGTCCCCTAGAGAGTCCACATGATATGTCGTAAAAATAGCGTTCCCCGGATCTGTTACTTAGAGAGATTGTAGTAAACCTCGTGTTTGCTGAAATAAAACTGAAGATCTGAACAGATATTACCGCAAGAGTGAGCGAAGTACAATGTCCCTACACATTCTGCGAAGAAATAGACAATAACATAAATAAAAATTGCGGGTATAATAGTTATAAACGACAATTTTTTTCCTCCCCGATTCTTTCAAATATCATTTTTTAAATATTGTATTTAGAAATTTTCTATTCGGTACCAATTTGTAATAACCAGTATGTGATAGGAACATCACGCAGTCAAAATCTCTTCATTTGTTATTGAATAAGACAGCACAACGGCTTATGCAATACATCAGTTGTCACATGTTGACAAATTATCGTTATGGGAACCTCTGTTCTGATTGAAGTGGGTGAAGTCAATGCGTACACATACTACTAAAACTGTTATACTAATCAGACCTCTCATCCAAGATTAACTTCGTTCCATTTTGACCGCATATATCTGGATAGTTGTAGTTACAAGGTGACACCAATAATTAATATAAAGAAATAAAATAAATGACTATCCATTTATTGAAGTTTCTTGGCGGTTAGATTAAACTTTAACAAATTGCTTATACAATTAGAATAACTATGTCAAAATAATCTGACTTCTTAAACGGTAACACTTGTAAAGAGACCATTTGTTGGCTACCGTTAAGAAAAACGTGAGTTGCCAAAAAAGGGAGGGGGGAATTATTAAAATCTAAAATAATTCCTGAAAATGGAAAATACATATAATAATGATGTTATAAGGGGATCTAATAGGTTACTAACTAGAACCATGAATTTCAGACACAAAATAAAACCTCATTTATTGAGTCTTATGGCCTTACAAGGTCGGGTAGTAATTAACGTTACGTTAAACACAATTAGATCAGCAAAAACAAGCAATACCCGACGTTTACAATTCGCCGGAGTGAGCAAACAAAACTGAATGAAATATCTCAAACAAGTAATAAAAACAGCAAAGTTAACATTGAAATAACATGGCAACACAGGCCATCAAATTGAAGCTAACATTTTACTGTACAAAGGAAAATCCCAGGGGGCGCCGTATAAAGTGAATGAAAAGCATCAAAATTGAAATAACAAACAGCAAGATGCTTAAGAAAAAAATTGAATCGAAATATAAATTCAGCTAGCTCAGAATTTAAGTGACGGGAGCAGAGTCTTAACCCAGGCGTCGCTTAAGGGCACATAAGTCTGTTAAAATCCACTGAATAGTGACCGTCGTTTCTGGTACATTACCATAGAATCATCGCCGTGATGGTGAGCGACAAACACAATGCCACTGCAGCAATGGAAGCTAAATAAGCGGCTACGCCCGCGTTATTAGCATAACTTCCAAATAATGGCAAGCACGCCACTCAACATCTCGCTTTCCCAAAGCAAGAAATGATCAACCACAATGATCATCAGAGAGCGTGCCGGGCTGACACGTCTATTCACCAGCTCGTCTTGGACCCAAGTCACGTCCGTTCATCAGCTCGTCTTGGACAGAAGTGATGTCTAAAAATGGCTCCTTCTTCTTCCTCGGCTAGTTGCTCGCCACATGTAAAAGAACTCCACGGAATTAGTATTGTAGACCCCAATAAATGTTCAGGATTGGCTATCTACTCATTTCCGTCGTCACGTGTTTAATATCATGCGTCGCATTCGCCGTCTCCTTCGCGCGTTTCCTACGTGGCCTTCGGGGTAGTAGCGGGGTAGGGGTAGGTCACCGCCCGATTTCGAACGGGACTCAAGCCGGGCTGTCCCGGCGCCATCGAGTCGCCTCGCCTGCTCCATTGTTCCTCTCTCAACCGCCGAAATGGCAGTTTCTAGCCTTCAATATTCAACCGTTCTGAGCCGTGCGTTTACAGAAAAATTGATTTACAATAAAATATACCTTTGGCCGCCCTGGTTTTAAACATACATTTAACCTATCCAGACAACCCTCATTATTTACAATTAATTACACGTTGCAAGACTAAATAATTAATAAATTTGAATATAATAAAAAAAGGAATTATGAATATAATTAATAATAATTTAATTATATTCATTGTGGGTGACACTGTCACACCACACACTTGACCTTGCATTCGGGAGCACGCGGGTTCGAATCCCCGTCAAGGCATGCAGATATGGGTTTTCCATGGTTTTTACAAATCACTCCAGGCAAACGACGGAATGCTTCCTTCAAAAGGCCATTTCGGAGTTCCTTCCCTTTCATTGTCCACAGTCCTTTCCTTCCTCTAATTACATCGACGTCTACGAGGCGTAAAGCAATAAGAAAGAAAAGTATGAAACATCATTTAAACTCTAGATTAATCAATTCATACACGTAATTTAATTGCAGAGGAGATATAAATGATGAGTATATAATTAAATTGCCCACTTAACATACGTAGGCTGCTTATCGCAGGTACTGAACATACTAACATCCTGCTATTAAATATACATATACTGTATGTCGCACCTCGCTACATGCTGTCGAAGGAACTAAATGCCGCATGGGAACATGTTAACTCTTCAAGCGCGGGCTAGTAATTATACTATAGTCACTCTGTGCAGTTGTTTTGTTATTAAGATTCTCTGCTCATTTCTAAAACCCTCAATGAACGCTTTCTGCTGCTTAAAGTTGCTTAAAGAAGTTTGCCAACTTCTGCTCATTGAAAATTCCTCCCAGAAGAATGTTGGGCGTTAATGCACAGCCGAAAAAGGAATAGGATTTTCGTGGGGCTGTAATTCCTATCTGTACTCTATTGTAGTCTGATAGTTTGGGATCCCGCCTTGTCTCTTGTACCTCTTCCTTCTGGAAATGAACACGAGGATGGAATTCTCGAAAGACACTGTGACTGCAAATGCTTTAACTTTTATAATGAGCAAACATGAACCTACCACGTATGTAGTGAAATTTATTGAAATGATCAAAACTTAATCATTTCATAAACTTAATATTTAAATGAAATAAAGAACAGATACTTGTAGTCAGTGAAACGAATTTTATGTTTGAACAGCAAGAACGCACCCCGAACAAGAGGTTGGCATGGGGCCATTGTTCCCTTGCGAGCCAAGTGTTTGACACAGCAAGTTTTTTTATGCTAGCTTGCAAATTATATGGCGCCCTCAACTAGTAAAAAATCATTTATGTTAAAAGTAAATTCCAGTCATTAATGTAATTTTTTTAATGTTTCAAAATTTATCATTTATTTAACAAAATAACAGTTTTAATAAATAATAAAAAAGACACTACATTCATGACTGGGATTTAGTTTTAACATAAATGATTCTTTTACTCGTTGAGGGCGTCAATTAATTTGCCAGCAAACATAAAAAGACCTGCTGTTTCAAACACTTGGTTCGCAAGGGGACAGTGACCTGATCCCGGCCTGTTGTTCGGGGTGCGTGCTTGCTGTCCAAATAGAAAATTCCTTTCACTGACTTCGCAGCTACAAGTATCTGTTCTTTCTTTTACATATTAAATTCACAAAAGATTCAGTTTTGATCATTTCATTATTCTTCTCTTGTTAGTTATATATCCCCTTAAAGTCGAAAGCGCTCGTGAATAATACAGGGTTATTTAAAACGTAGGAGCCGATTATGCATTTTTGTTTCTCACAAACTATAAACGATACAAATACGTGCCACACATCACTGGATAGAGGAAGGAACCCTCACCTATTAGTTCCATTCGCTGCCGCCAGAGGCTCTGTTGCCTGTTTACCTGGAAATAGCGACGTCACAGGAGAAGTAGTTTGTGTGCTACAGCATGAAAAAGGTGGATCCATTATTGATGTGCAGCGTGCATTGCATCGTAAGTTCAAAAAAGTGCCACCACTTCATAAACAGATTTACGATTTGTGTAAGAAATTCGTAGAAGATGGGTGCATATGCAAAGGGGAAAACACTGGTCGTCCTCCAACGTCCAATGAAAATGTTGAGCGTAACCGATGTGCTTTCTCAGATGGTGCTCATGTGGAATGCATGCAGTGAAGCTGAGCCTTCCTGTATCCAAAGATGTGTGACACGTATTTGTATCTTTTATAGGTTGCGAGAAATGAAAATGCATAACCCTTTTTTTTAATATCCCTGTATTATAAAGATCCAGAAAATACTATGTAGTATCGGGACGTTGTGGATCATTTTCCTCAATTGCTAAAAATATTAATAAATAAGTACAGTCGAAGCAATTGAATATTTGCTCGTTTATTTACTTTCCGAACGCGTTTCGCATCTTAACTGAAGAAACTTCAGCGGTTTTCCGGCTGATTGTGTATACATGCTACAATATTGTTATGTTTTTCATTTTGATTGTTGAAATTTTTATACAAATTATAATCTGCTTAAATTTTTGATAAATTACTCTATTTATGCACCATTCTCAGCAGTAGTGATTCCTGTCTGATTTTTGGATTGCACATCATTTTCTGCTTGGTATTGCACACGTAAACTAGCACTGCACTGCGCTGCACTGTGTATTTACGGGTGCAATAACAAGAAGAAAACGATCTGCAATCCAAAAATGAGACAGAAATCACTACTGCTGGGAATGGTGCATAAATAGAGCAATTTATCAAAAAATATAAGTAGATTATAATTTTTATAAAAACTTCAATAATCAAAATGAAAAACATAACAATGTTGTAACATGTATACACAATCAATAGGATACACCGCTGAAGATGCTTCAGTTAAGAAGCGAAACGCGTTCGGAAAGGAAATAAACGCACAAATATTCCGTTACTTAGGCTGTATTTATTTATTAATATTATAAAGTGTTTGAAATTAATATCTTCGAGTGTCTTAATTTTAAAAACAAATCACATGTGCTTTCAGTGGAGTAAATATTATAGAGTTTTTTTTTCAGAATAATAATTCTTGTGATTGCGGAGAAACTTGATCGCTTATTTATTCGAACACTGCCGTCCCTGCAGTCGAAGAATTCACGCTCACTGCGTCACCACCGTTGGAGGTCGCATTAATTTCGGATGGCGGGAGAACACGGCGCAATTTAATTCCGGGTCGATTTTCGCGTAGCGAGCGAAGCTGGCGTGACAGGCAGAAACGGGTGTGCGGTATTAAAATATCAGGCGGCATCTGAAAATATAATTCCTGTCGCTTTCCAGCGGAACCGCTTCGGCAACGAGATTAGCCGGTGCTCGGGCGAGGCGCGAACGAGCTGCGAACATCTGGTTGAAGCAGCGGTAGTCAGCCGAAAGAGAGAAAGGAGGGTGGCGGGAGGGGGGAAGAAATATGGTCGGGGTGGGCAGCCGCGGCGAGACAGATCTCTTCTCGGGGTTTGCACAGCACTCGAGAGCGACTTGGACTCGAATCGAGCACGCGCAACGGAAAACCTGCCTGCCTTCACTCGTCCGTCCGCCGTCGACTTTTCGTCGCGTCTTGTGTGCGCGGCGCCCTTCTTCCCCGTCTTTCCGAGATGGGCTTTGATATATACCGAGAAGCGGTTTCCGTCGGATTCTCCGAACGAGTGCGTCGCTCAAAGGCGCCTTCGACGTTTCTCGTTACCCGCCCGTCTAGCCGAGAGGTGTCTGCAAATAGTGATTCTCCTCCGTCACAGAGTATTCTCACACGCTCGCACGTTTGACGCCGAATGCGATACGGATGAATACATACGTCACGTAACTTCTTTGCTGATCCTCGTACGTATCTCGTTTTCACTGATAAAGTTTCTTTTTTGAAACTAAACTAATGTGGATTGTTGTTCCACGCGGAATCCTTCCCAAATCATCTTTATAAAATGTGCGCACTTTAATTTATTTACAAACTCAATGTGCGTGTATGTAAATTCTATAAATAAAATTCCGTCTATAAACACCTGTTGTGCTAAATGTTATTTATTATCCCCCAGACGCGTTTCACCCTTGTGGTGTGGGGCATCATCAGTTCCTGTAAATGTATGTTTTTACATGTGTATTATAGCAGTTATTAAATACAGTACAAATGTTATACGTATATGTTGTATTTGTCTTTCGGCAAGATTTCACTTTAAATTTCTTCGGCAACTAGTGTACATTGCCACTTATAATGACTACTGGCTTTACGTTTTTAAACATTATTGCGACGTGTAGCCTCTAAACATGCTATTACTGTTCATAATTCATGAAATATGAAGAATAAGAAAAAACAGCTGAAACAAAGATAAAAAATAAATAAACATAAAAAACTAAAAATAATAAATCCTACTTTCTGTTTAAATTACGTTCGCTGATATCGCTCTGAATTTTTTTTTGAAGTTGTGTCGTCGACTGGAATAAAAACAAAGTGCCAACTGTGATTACAAACAAAATCATTTGCGAACTCTCTGTGCAAACTTCGTGAATTTTAGAAAAGGAAATCTTTCTCATCTGTTACAGAAGCTACGTAGTAGCCCTTTAGTCTTCAAAAATAGTACTACCTACAATGCGAACAAAATAATCTTTTACCATTGCGATATTTTCTAAAACACTTCTTTTGGATTACAACTTCATTCGTCATGCGAAGTTTCGTTAATGTCTATGAATTTTCAGTGGAGAAACACGAAAGCAAAACTTGTCGAGGAATAAGAATATGTCCCTTGAAGCTCCGATAAATGAATAACTTTGTAAGAACGAAGTTTTTCACGGCGTTGTATGTGATGTTTATCATTGACAGTTGGTTGAAAATGAGGGCTGATATAGACGCCTTCGAAACGTCCAACAAGTGTGACGTATTAACGCGGCTGGAAGCCCGAGAAGATTTTATTTAATGAATAACGTTGTTGTGAAACAAGCATTGTCATGTTTTGGTCAAAAAATAACAGTCATATGTGTTCCGAAGCGTTGTCAAGCTATAGTAGATATAATTCTATATATAGACAAAAAAACGTAAAAATTAAAGGGAAATTAAAATATTGAAATATATTTTCATGCACAAGAAAACTTGAAATGTATCGAAGAAAAAACTTGGTAAAGAATTATCTGTGGAAATAAAAAGAAAAACTTTCAGATACTATCAGGAAAAGAATAACTGATTTTTTATCGAGTATTTGGTGCGAATGAATCAATAGAGACTGACAACTTTTAGGAGAAGGGTTTCAAGGGCATCCAGGAGAAGGAAAAGAGGAAATGTAGTAACATATGGACGGAAGAAAGCAGGAAACAGCAAAGTGAAAGGATGGAGAACTATTGGAAGTCAAGAAAAGAGGGATTGAGATGAATGCACGCGATTACTTTTCGTGGTCCTTAGAAGGCCGGTATCGAAGAGAAGAAGAAGAGACAAAAATATTATTTGATTATTTTGGTATAAATTCCAATGCGAATAAATCCCTAGATACTGGCGAAAGAATTTTTTGATTATTGTGATAAAAATTCCAAAACGTAAATTCATTTGAAGTACTGTAAGTACAGAGATATAAAAACGTTTTATGAAAAAATAAATTATGAACATGGTCAATGTCACAGAAGGTTTTCTAAAAGAAAATATAGAAATAGAAAAATACATTTTGGACAAAAGCAAGAACAAAAAATGAGGAAATATTGGGAGCAACTGAAAGTAAAGAAGGCGTGAAGTGTCTTGCCTTGGTTAATATTTCGCCAAAGGAGTAACGAGAGAAAACAAATTTTGATACATGACTCCGCACAAGAAACATGAGAGGAAACAAAGTTTCCTATAGTGGAAACATATTTAGGAGTCAAGATATTTAAATTTTTTCCTAACAGTTGAGAATTAGCAGGTTACCGCTTGGAAGGTTAGTATTACCCGTGAGAACAAGGAGTGATACTAGAGCCCGCATTTCTCTACCGTTGGTCTGCCATTTAATGGAAGATCTGCCTGTGGATTGACTGGCATTTCTACATAGGAGAATGACTTGATGGGCATTCCCAAAACTGTTTGTACCAAATTCGAATTTGCCACCGGAAATTTCTTATTCAAACACAGGAATCAATGATTTAAAAGTATGATGGTTTGAAGCTACGGAAGGAGGTTAACCATAAATAGGCATAAAATGTTTTTAATGAGTTACGTATTATGGTGAAGATATTTTCTAGTGTGCTGATGTCAGGGATAAAGTAAAAGATCATCATTTAACTTAACAGATAACGCTATTACGTAGAAGTAGGGTACGCACAAAAAAATAATTGCGCATCTTATTATTCTCTTGCATTCATTTAAGTACCTTTTAATTATTTTGTTTTGCACCCGATAGTTCACTACTCAACCCCTTGCAAATTCGACCATCACTTCGAATCACTGCAGTGACGTAGCCATGTAAACGCTCGCCTTACTTTAAAGAGATCAGAAAAATTTGTTTTTTTTGTTTGTGTTTTTGCGAGTTTGTTGATGTTTTTACGCCGACGCGTTTACTGCTGTGGTAATACTGGCCTTCCTTTCTATCTTGAGCATTAGACGTTTGTGATCATTAAGGACGCGCAGCATCATAGCAAAAATAGCCATTACCGGATTGCCACAGCACTTAAATAAAAACGCCTGGTAGGGACGCCGAGTCACGGTCACGTCAGCTCTCTACCGCTATGGTCTAGCGACCCGACCTTACTACGAATTCTGGCACAGTTTTTTTTTATGACAAGTCATAACCTATTTTCTTTCAGTTCCTTATTAACAATGAATAAGGCAGTTCCAATGATAGAATACCATCAACTACTCGCAATTTCCAAAACCATAACTACGATAGTGTTTAAAGTTATACGCAATGCCACGATTGTTGATTTTAGTTTTTGTGTTGTGCATTATTTTTTCAAGTATTGTCAGTTCTATAAACGACGAGACATATCCACTTGCTGTCAACCCACTGTTTTTTTAATGGCTTTTCGCATCGTCGACGTCGAGGTCATTATAGGCAGGATGGTAGTAGGGACAAGGGCCGGAATTCGGCTATGGTATTTTGAAGAAAGCATTCCGGTATTCGCCTGGAGTGATTTGAGGAAACCATGGAAAACCCAAATCTGGATGCCCGGACGGGGATTCGAACCTGCGTCCTCCCGAATGCGAGGCCAGAGCGTTAACCATTCACCCACCACTCTCGGTCAACCCACTGCTTACTTTCGAACACGATTTGTACCAATTTTACCCATTTTCGTTATTTTTTATAGTAGGAATATGCAAGAGATAAACATGTAGTCTATCACTGGCTCATTGTCTACCCTTTGAGTTAATGAGTCCGCTGCTATAAAGCACATGGGTTGTCTGTCGATTTAGGTGTCTTACTGACTCTATCGCATCCTCCAGCAATCGGAATATGTACTTAGCACTGGAAGGGCACGCTGCAGTATCAAGCCAAGAGATTACACCACCGCACAGCACTCCGTGTGGCACACTTTCTCCTTTTGGCAGGTGACCGCGGCAGGTTCGTGCTATATGCTTCATCAGCACTGTTTGCTTTGCTGCGTCACGCCTATACATTACTTTAACATTGTAAACATTCCGGCGTATTGTATACATACCTGCCTTTCCCTTCCGCATCAGTATAGTCCGTACCTGTTTGGTTAGGAGCATATTAACCTGATACCTGTGCGAGAATTTTCCGTTAACTATGGCGTTTAGCGAAAAAATATATCAGAATGTGTTTTAGACCTGATTCCCAAAATCAAATTTTAGTTTGTCCGAAATAACTTAGGCAACATACAATTTGTTACCGTGATGATGATAAAAGATTTCTTGGCTGATGGAGAAGGGCGAAGATATTGATTTGAGATAAGATACTCCGAACTGCAAACATCTCAGTCGCAAGTTTTAAAATAAAGTTGTTTTTCGTAGGTTGGTTGCCATTTTATGTAAGCGCAGGCATTCCGACAAACATGTAGGGGGAGCCGGGAAAAGTGACCAAGTTAATATTTGGTAATGTTTTAAGCTAACTTACAATAAAGCTATAGATATAAAAATTAGTGGTTATATACTTCAACTATCTTAGCGCGCTCAATAATTTTTTATTTACCTTTCTATTAAAAGTAGTGCGTAAAATAATAAATTTTTGAGAAATGAACCAAGTCCGATCATGTCGAACAAAGTGGCCATTTAACTTCAAAATCAGAATTGAGTGATTTAAAACGCTCTAAATTTGCAAAACAGAAAACTTTATTCAAAAAAGTTATCGAGAATTGTAACAACAGGCATTAAATGCAGTTTTCTCAAACGAAAAAAAAGTAGTTTTCTTCAACTCCAGCACAGAGTTTGCGAGACCAAATGTAACGCTTTTTATACTGGAACCATCGAACTTGTGATCTTAAAGGTGAAACACTTTTACTGCAGCAGAAGCAATGTTTGTCTTATTGATTGCCATCATCAAATAATTCTATTCTTGGATTTGATTTCCTGCGCTTGGTAATTTTCTTTCTAATATTAGTTTAATTCCTATTTTTTATTTTTATTTTTTTTTTAGCTTTTTACAGCTTCAAGTTAATTTTTGTGTGGATTTGATGTTAACAACTAGGGAGAACCTTTATTTCAGCCATTGCTTTACATTTTCCTTTTTTTGTTTTTTGTTTTTGTTGCACGAGGCTCTGGAACAATTTCCGTTGGGCTCATAGAAAAAGAAGTTTCCTGCCATTGAAATACCACCACAACATTAATTTTGTAATAAAATAACTTTCAAACAGAAATAATTTTTCTTTTTAATTATTATTAACTAGTGTAAGCCCGTGACTCTTTTTTGTATCGTTACGGGTCTAGAATAGTTCCAGTTTCTAGGATGAAAGATTATGACAGACTGACCTGATTTGAGAAAATATAAACTTGACCAGTGTTTCAGAGTGAATAAAATCTCTTGAGCTTGAGGAACTCAGAAGCATTAATGGAGGTAGGCATTAAACACGAACAGAGACGATAGCGCATTAAAAAATTCCTGTTAGCTTCGAAAGCATCACGTTGTTTTTTATTGAGACTGGGAAAACATTCATAACCGTTGTTCATAGTATCAGTAACGGCCAGAGAACTTAATACACATTCCATATTATTAAACAGTTGAGCAACTCCAAAGATATGAATTGCCAGAATAGTTGATTCGGTAACATATTTGGTCTGATGTCCACTTAAAATAACCTAATAAGTCACGTACAGTGAACATGAAGAAAGTCCATTAACGAAAGTTGTCAGTAAAATACCTAAAAAGCAAATAAACTGTAATGCATAAACTTTGGTCAAGCAACAACATTAGTGAAAGTTTTAATTAGATTGAATTTTTTCCAAGCCGGAATGACAATTGTCATTCGTGTTTACAGCAGAGACCAGGATTAATTTAATTTTTGTGTTTTTAAATTGTTTTCATTAGCAACACATTACTGTAAAGCAGATTCACTTTTTTTCCAACCACAAAATTTATAAATATTTTATTTAACTACGTAATGCAAACTTAACGACTGTATTATGGCTATTAATTTGGTAGCAGTTGCTTAGCTATTAAATTGGAGACATAACCAAGAATTTCTTGTAATGGCATCTCTGGTCGCTGTTTTGCGAGCGAAGACTGACACGTGACACTGTTCTCCAGCCAATAGCTATCGAGGTGAGTAAATGAGCTTACGAAATTATAATATAGATATTCTCACTTCGGTTTCAAATCGTAATACAGCATCTGTTCAAAGTATTATACGTCGGGAATTTAATAATTCGAAAAAAAAACCCAAAAAACACAGAGTTGGTGTTCAGCTGGCAAAGAGGTCACCGCCACCAGCAGCGTGGCCACTTAGCCCGGGTTAATGCCGTGCCACAAACGTTAACAATGCGATCGCCAAATCGGGAAATTGCAGTCAAAACAATTTCGCTTAGAAGCGATACGTTTCCTAATTTCCACGTAATAAATACATAAACTTAGCACCAGACAGATATCAGGATGATTAAAAACCACAATTAATATTCAAATAACTTCGATAAATGAAACATTATGCAGTTAGGGCTTCTCAAGGTAACTAAATGCATTGAGTGAAACGAGCAATGATTTTGCCCGCGTGATGGCACTATACCTTGTTCCCCAAAACCTCCGTTGCCGCTTTGCTTGTCTCATCATGACAGCTTGAAAAGGAAAACTCCACTAATGCAGTGAAGATGACGTAATGTGTAATATCTGACATAAACTGTACAAGTATTTACAATGAAGTCTACAAATTTACAAGTTTACAAATTTTTTCAGGGTGCTGTTCAACGCCTTGGTAAGATGTTCCCAGAAAAGTGAATAGGAACAGGAGTTTCTGTTACGTCGTCAGATCGTTCACGTCGACAGATTTCTTTCTTCTCGGTACCACGTACAAATTCTTATCCAGGATACACCTGTAAGATTTCCTGGAAAGAATTTTCGCTGGCTGGGTCATCATTAGAACGATAACGGGGAAGTTCCGACAGAGAGTAATGCTACGTTAATATGCCAGCACTGAAAATTGTAGACATAATTTGAAAAACTGTTGTAACTGTATTCGCAATTCGTGAAAATAATGCTGGTAAATAAAATTCTTACATCTGCAGTAAAATTCGTCAGTTCTCTTATTCCACTTTCATAGGTATCACAAAGCAATTTTGGCCTGTAACTTGCGATTTAGCTTTTTTTCAGACTGAGTTTCCTTTTCCCAAATTGACACGTTTTCCCTTCTCTATCATCTCTCCAAATGTGAAATATCCTGTACAAGAAGGAAAGGCCATACACAAAGGGCTCCACAGTTTAAACTGTCCATAACATTGGAAGCCAGTCGCACAAGCTGTGATATATTAATTTAAATGTACGTATATCAGAATGTGTCGTTGTTTCCTTTGTAGGTTGATTGATTAGGCAGGAATGTGGCGAACTTTTCAGCTTCTTACAGTGAACAGCGTCGTAGTAGGAAATAACTGGTATTCATTGTATGATTTCACAGAAGTTTAAATATCTGTCAAATAAAAATATTTCTAAAAGGTTTGTCCGTCATCGTTTGTTGACTGTCAAAATGGCAGGCAAGATCCGCTAATTCCTCAACTCTCATACATTATCAAAGAGCTTAAGACCGTCATAGGAAGTTTGTAATTAAATCAAGGAATGTTGATATTTCTGTTCTTCGCGAGATACAGCAATTTATCTTTCCCGTCTACAATATATTATTAAGGTTAAGTCGTTTCTGTGATATTTTTGTGGCGCATTTTTGTGATCTATTTCATCTCCTCTGATTCCCTCGAAACACCTTCATATATTATTTAAATATCGACTAAACTCTCTAAGCTGTAAGTTGCTATATATAACTTGTTATAATATTATAATGCGCTAATCGGACTTGCAGTTTGTGTTGGATAGATAAGCGGTTGCTGAGAAAATTCTGAACACATACAAAAACTAATTTTCTAATTATTATTAGTTTTTTTGTAGGGACTGCTCCACTCTTTTAGTGAAATTTATTTCTATCATTTTGGAAAAAACAAGCAGGGGGTTTGATTGTCCTTCTGGAAGATACAGCCAACATTCGGGTTGTTGGCTAACTTTACCATGACAAGTAAAATTTCTATATTTAATTTTTTTTTCTAATTTCGATTCTTATTGAGACAACGCATTAAGACTAAAAACAAAATGTATTTGTACTAGTAACCGTTTTGGCTGATGGTATTTTCCAACATTTCAAGTTGTGTGCAATGTTTCATGAAAAACAGTTTTACTGAAAATTAATTGTGTTGAAAAATTATTTACATCAGTTTACTCATCAAGTGAAATTATAAGACTTAATGGAATAGCTCCTAAGCTTAAACTGCCTTAAGAAGCAAAATATTAAGTCTTCGTTGTTTCATAAACTTGGCGTGCTCAAATGCCATATTCATAGTTTCTTCTCATTCGCGGTTGGGAGCTATGTATTTAAAATAACTGACTCACAGGCTTCAGGTATAAGGCAAGGACTTGTACGCGATGTTTCTGTTGTCCAACCAATAATACAACTGCTGGTTGCATTTGGTGAGAATAATAGCTACGTACAGTCTTCGGTGAATCTAAGGATAATTTTGCCTCGATGTTTTGGACCGTTTTAGAGTTCTAACCAGTTATCGGATTGTCTAGTGTTGTGCATTTCCCTGTCTTCCTATTCGTGCTGCAAACCCGCGCACAACCTCAATAGACGCAGTGGCCTGGTTTACGAGCGGCTGAGTTTTAAAAATAGCACCGGTCGAGTCAGCACTGCGCAAGTTGGTTGGCACATGCGGAAGACACTTGTCACAGCAGGGGAACTTCCGGTTCCACTGACCTCGGACGGGAAGAGTGGATGCTCCGCCAACACAACGTGACTGCACGCGAAATAGTGTCGAGATCTAGTGAACAGATACCAAACATTTTACATTGTTCACATGTAGGACTCTGGTCAGAGCTTATTTGTTTATCTATTCACATTGTGCGATCATTCATTATAGATGCAGAATGCGTGGCAGCTTGAAACTTTGTTGCTAAGTTTAAGTTAGTCTGATTATAAAATAACCTTCTCTTTAGAATTTAAGCCGTCGAATCGTGAAATCACTGCATTTTACTTGTGTTAGATTTCTTACTTCAAACAGTGACAAAAAAATAAGGAACCTATTATGTAATTGTCTTCTGATTTTTATTTATTCAAGTTTTGTTTGTCAAATTGTGTATGTCAGTTTTTTAAGTATATTTAGTGTGGCAGAAGACACTATTACATCCTATTAATGCTTGCCAGATCATAGTTACTTTTAATTAATTGCAGTATTTTTCGTAGATGTCTCGGTATAAACTTAGTTCCATAATATTTTATAGTGTATTAAATGCATAAGATTTTTCCAAGTAATGTTTGCAGTTTCTTTAATACAAATTGATAATAATTATAACATTTTATAGGTCTGCGGAAATATGGTACGCATAATGGACAACTCACCAGAATAATTTTATTCTAAATAAACGACCTTCTATAAAACCGAGAGAGACCGTTCTGTTTCAGAAAGTGAAGTGAATACTCACTACAAAGTTTAGACTTGGCTCTGAAGAAGATCTCATAACTTTTTGTCACTAAACAACCACGAGACTTGGCCTATTTTTACAAGAATGTTTTTTGTAGAAATACACTGTCTGAAAACATGTGAGAGTGAATTTATATTATTATTTTGCTTATAGCTTTACTCATGGTTGAAGTCGAGTTCATTAGAGGTGGGAAGGGACTAAGGGAAAGGAACGGTAAGGAATTCTGCTATGATCTTTTGAAGGAGTCATCTTGTCATTCGCCTGGAGCGACTACGGGAAATCAGAGAAAACCGAAATCTGTATATCAGAAAGGGGATTAGAACCTGCGTCTTCGTGAATGTGAGCCTAGAGCATTGCCCACGATTGGTAAGAGTAAAATAAAGAAGCTGAAAGTCGTAGACACTTCTGAGACGCTAGCGAGGTGGTAGGAGCTGGCTGCACGTGCCGGGTGGATATGATTAGCGTAACGCTCTCTCGCCGCTTCCTGCTTCAATTACTTTCACCCGTCCGGCAGGGCTAGCAGACAAGAATGCAGATAAGTGGGTCGCCGGGGCCCCGCCCAATTAGGCCTCCGGCTTCACTTATCGCGGGATTGCACTCCGCACAGAGAAGATTGGAACGTCGTCTTATCTGCGCCCGCGGATTCCCCAGAAGCCAGAACAAACGTAATCACCTCCGCCTTTCACAAACTGTTACTTCACAACATTTCAGTAAGACTAATCAAAATGCTTTGAGAGCTATCATGCCGAGTCATTCAATATTATGACGGCTTCCAAAAGCACTGCTGTATTTATTTCAGTGGAAATAAAACAAATAAAATTTCACAGTTTTCGCAGGTGTTATTTTGGAAAATTGCACTTATTTTTCTTTTCTGGTTTGCACTATCTTTTTACAGCATCACTAGCTAGAAAAAGCAGCGCAAAACCATAAAAGGAAAGGAAGAAACAGTATATTTTAGTCGTATTCAAATCCGCAGTTTTTTTCTGTTTACAATTTTTTTGGCTATTTATTTGTCTACTGCCATATTCGGCTTTTTACATTAGACGATAGTGATTCATCACAAAACACTGCTAACAGTTTCTGTTACCAAACTTTTTTTCTTTAACGTGAGGTTGTCTATAGAAGCTTAACTTGGTATTCAACCTGAAGATTGATGGGACCCTCCCGAAGGAGGTACATTTAACAAGGTATTGGATGTAATGGGACCAATTCCTTTTCTCCTTACCTACCTAATCTCGAAATCCTACCGCGTAAAGGGGACCTACAGTTTAACGTGGAATCTGAACCATGGAAGCTTTCTGGCGTATTTCACATTGCACAGCAAGCTGTGGCAGAGGTAAAGGTCGGGTTAAGGGACTTACGAAAATTCCGTTGAATAACGGGGGACCTTTAAATCTCCATTAAGACGTCTTAACCACTTAGCTAAAACATACAGGATAAAAATAGTTCAGTTTGTCTGAACTGTTACTTGAAGCTGGTTGCAGCCAGATATTATTTTTCTCTTACCTCTTTAGTTAGAAGCAGCAGTATAGAACAATCACTTTACACGCTTCCATCATAGTTGTTGTTTCATGTCATTTAACCTTGTCGCACCTTCTTGTTTGATGTTAACATCATGGATTTTTTATCCCACCTTAGATGAAACCAATTTCTCATTGTACGTGACTCACAAGTATAATGAAGTTATAGTCTAATGTAGGCTTCGATTACATATAGTCAATCATGTTGCAGCTATTACAGGTAGCACAGTTTCCACTAGTGGCGTTGTGGAAATGTTGCTGCTTCCTTCAAGATTACTTACATTACTCGATGATAGTTCAGGATCATACCTGCAACTAGAGTCCTATTCTACGGCGAATCATTGCCGGATAAGACTTATTTGGGGCTTATAATCATTCCAAGAAAGACAAACGCCTTTGAAATAAAGTCGGCACCTTTGTTGTTCTTAGGAATTTTCCAGGATACTACCACACATGCTTGAAGAACATGGATGCTGCGGAGCGGTGTCTGTTGAAATATCCCGTCGTGGTGGACAGACGGGACAGCTGTCCTTGCGAACAAAGCGACCAACAAGTAAGATTGGTTGCTCTGCCTCGGCGGACTTGGCCGCAACACTACGAACCCATCACCTCGGAACGTCTGAAACCGTGAGTGACTCACTGCGCCACGTCACTTTTTGCAAGACCTCTGGAGCCAATTAGAGACTTAACGAGGCTAGGAGAAAAACTGCACCCGCTGCTAACGGTTGGGCTCTGATAGTTTATACCGTCCATTACCCTGGAAATAAGCGGCGCTGTACTGATCTGAGACATATTCACCAATACGGACTGCACTTATAGTACATGTGATTTCATTGTTCAGATTCTCTGATGTCACCAATAATTCTAGCGAGTAGGGACTGGTCACCAATGATTCGCTATTGTTGTGTCGTGTTTTACATGTGTTGTTCCCGATAAACATATGAGTCCATGGACCGAAGAACATCGAATGTCAGCATAACCTGTAAAATTAAACCTCCTTTCTCTGGGGAAACATCTCGTCCTTTAGAACTCTGATAAATCACGTCCTATTGCCATGAGAAGTCTGGACTGTCTCTATCTGACTCATGAAATTGCAAACGGCAAAACAATAAATGTGGGAATTTCAAATTAGGTCATACCCAGGCATTTTACCTCCAGACTCAGCTATTTTGCATGTGTCTTAACGCCTCGTCGACGTCAAGGTCATTAATGGCGGGGAAGAACTAAGGGCAAGGAAAGGAGAGGAATTCGGCCATGGCCTTCTGAAGGAAACATCTCGATATTCGCCTGGAGTGAATACGGGAAAACACGAAAAAGCAAAATATCGGGGCAAAATATCGGGGGATTCGGATTCGCGTCCTCCCGAATGCGAGGCCAGAGTATAATCTCTCATCTGCCACTCTCAGGCTCTCGCCTGTTGTTCATTTTCGGTGTGTGTGTTTTCTGATGGGCGACATCAATAACGTTTTCTTCAAGTATTTTGTGCAGTCATTTGAATTTACCCTCCCTGTTCAACTGGAAAATTCTGATTCCAGATCTGAATTTCAGACAAGTGGGTTGTGACATCATCCTCGGAATATGTCTGTGGAGAAGACTGCCAAACTATCTACCTCATAGTGCAAGGGTGTCCCTTAAGGGCGTACCAATTAAGTGATTTCCAGACTGTGAATAACACTGTTTAGTAATAATTATATAATGCTAATTTTGGGACGCTTTACTGACAGTTATTAAAGCTGATACTGGCTTCATCTCGGCACACAAGAAGGACAGATGAATTTCATAAAAGCTTAAGGAAATTTAATCACTGTTCTGTATTATTATTCCGAGTCACATAGTTGCTATTTTCCTTAAATGCGGTAAATAGTATTACAATCCCTCATCGTTATGAAATACCAATTGAGTGTGGTCGGTGAGCGTTAACGCTCTGGCCTCGCATTTGGGAGGACGCGGGTCTGAATTCCCGTCCGGGCATCCAGATTTGGGTTTTCCATGGTTTCCCCAAATCACTCCAAGTCAATGCCGGGCTCCCTCCTTCAAAAGGTCATGGCCGAATTCCTTGCCTCCAGTCCTTTCTCGCCCCTATGATCTCGACGAGGAGTAAAACTGTAAGCAAAAAAAAGAAGAGATATACAGTTATTAATTTTTAAATAAGGTCCGTTTGTGAAAGAGAGTGAGAATGATATGCGATAACCGCAGTTATGTGCACGTTTGCTTCAAGAATGCATTGCGGGCTCTTAGACCCCATTTGCAGCCGCATCGTCTGTCTTTGTGCTGGGCTGTAAAAGTTTACAATGTTTGAGCTACTTTATCTAACTTTTAAATTTTATATTTGCTTAAAGTTTACTGCTGCAGATTTAATCACAGCAAAATACGCTTATAGCTTGGATTGAACCTCAGTATAGAAATTTTTTGGCAGTGAAATCCATAAGCCACCTGTATGTTTATGTAAACGGCGAGGTCACTGCCAACTGTTGCAGTGGTATCAGTAGGACTGATCCGTAAGACAGGCTGCCGCTTTGGAGTGGTGCAGCGTTGCGCTTTACGCTGAGTGCCGCACAGCCCTGGGACCCGTCACGGTTGATGCTCGGCTGAGCTCGCTGCATTGCCGACCCGGCCTCCAGAACATTCAGCTCACGTCTGTCACAGGCACCGACAAACAGCCACCAACTCTCCGAAAATACGCTCTGCAAACTCGGCTCTGAATGGCAAACTAAGAAACCAATGCATTCTGCACAGTGCTCACCGGTTTACTGTTACATTAGCTTTAAGTATTACTCAATTTTATTCGACGTAGTTGAGCACCTGGGCTTTGACTCTCTGCAAAAGTTATGAAGTAATTTTTAACACTGCTGTTCTTCGTGTGCAGAGGTCGTTAACATAATCGTTGCAACAGACCGAACTTGCCGGGAGAGCCTCGCATTCTGGACGACGCGTGTTCGAATCCCCATCTGGGAATCCAGGACAGTGTATTCCATGATTCCCTAAGCCATTCCAGGAGAGTGTCTGAATTGTTCCTTGAAACGTACTGGCCGAATTCCTCCCCGTTCCTTGTCACTCAGTCCTTTCTCGGCTCTAACAACCTCAACACCAACGAGCATAAAGCCATAAACAAAACACAAAAAATAAAGAACAGTGTGTAATATCAAAAGGAATATTCTGTTTATACACAAGTTCGGACCTGGTAACCCCCAACAGAATGTTTGAAAAGGTTCTGAAATGTTTTAAATTTCAAATAACATGTCAGACGCTGCTGTAAGACAACAAACAATTTTAATCATCTTCAATGTTTGCTGCGACTGTGAATTTTTATATCGGAACTTCGTATTTCCGAAATGCAGGTTCCTGCATTTGTTAACACTTCCACCAGCTCGATAATGAGTTCGACCGCGAACAGTTATTAATTACGCGAGTTCACACACACTGTTCCTCACAGTGAAGTGGCAGTCTTTTTTTCTGTTTCACCGCCTACTTTCACTGTTCTGAACTATTTAATATCCCGCACTAATTAAATCATACTTCTTTGTCGGAGCCGGACACTACACGACGCGCTTCCCGGCAATCGCGCCCGCTCCTACCCGAGTCTTGCTCGCACGGCCTGGGCCTTGTGTTGCTCCCGACTGACGAAACTCGTCACGTGACGCCCTTGGCACAGGTATTCCCTGTATACTTACAATATGTAAATACATTTTGTATTATTGGTTAGAGAGACATCGAAGAGTAGTTCGGCTTTCGGCAAGTTTTGATTTACCGTGCATATTAAAGTGGAAACCGAACCATGATGCGTCCTGGCATACTTAGTATTAACATAGAAAGGTCCATAAAAATTTCTGTTTTGCATGTAATTTGAACCCGGGACCCTAAATTTTCAAAGCAGGCTACTTAGCCAATGATCTACCAGACCTTTCCGTGAATACGGTTATTTTAACTAGTATCTGTTCATTTTTGCTTTGTAATAACACCGAGCATGGTGGATGAGTGGAAATTCTATGACCTTGTATTCGAGAGGACGCGGCTTCGAATCCCCGTCCGACCACCCAGATAAGGGTTTCCCTTGTTTCCCCGAGCAGTTACCTTCAAAAAGGCCACGCCGAATTCCTTTTCATACCTTGCCCAAATGTAGGATGTCTTAAGACGAACGCTCTCGATTAAAAATATTGCGAAAGGCTGCTGATTGAACAGGTGAGGTTGCACTATGATGATAACAGACATATTTTCCCATGATGAATCCTGCATATTGCAAAGTATTTCTCTCCAAACTTATTGATAATTACTGTCTACAACTCCTTCTTCAGACTCCACGTTATTACGACCCTTTGCAGATTTTGCGATCGTAATTTCGTCACTTCCAGATATCTGTCTTGTTTCTTAAACTTTACGTAGTCTTACATCCGGCACCTAGTAGGCCCCAGGCATCACGAAATCGACGTTGTTATCTTTAGGAGACTGTTTGAAAGATATTATGACGCTCTTCGCTGCCATTCGAGAGGACGCGGGCTAGAATCCCGTTCTGCCATCCAGATTTTAGGTATTCCATGTTCGTCAGAATTATTCTAGGCAAATGCCAGGATGTTTCCTTCAAGAAGCCATGGTCGAATTCCTTCCCCTTTTGGGGTTACCAGTCGTTTCCTGCCACTAATGATCTTGTGTGGACAGGGTGCAGAGACAAAACAAAACACGAAGGTATGGGATCTAATCGTTAAGAAAGTTTTAAAGAGGCTCTGGAATGCGTCTTGTTTCTCGATCCACGAAAATTACTTGTGATGCTTTCTTAGCCTGGTATTGGAGGCAGGGTCGCCATTTTCTTTCAACCTCACCTAACCTAACCCGATAATCCTACAGGGGAAAATTGATCTAAAGTTTGACGTGAAATCCGAACCACGGAAACTTTCCGGCGTACTTCACAATATACAGCAAACTGTGTCAAAAGTGAAAGTCGCGTTAAGAGCCTATGAAAATCTCCGCCGAGTGTAGGATTCGTAGCGGTGGAATCTCGATCTCCATTCAGACGCTTTAACCACAAAATCACCAGGCCGCTTATTTCTAATGCACCGATCGGAAACATTTTACTCTACATTGTGGTGGAAACTACTGCAAAACACAACCAGTAACCGGTACGATAAAGGAGCTGGAATGGGATTCGTTAGATGACAGGAGCAAGATGAAGAGTCATGGGAGTGCACAGAGTGTATGTTGGGAGAATTAAGAGAGGTGCATGGAATGGGGAAGATGACCATGATCACAAGCTGGCACTTGATTTCAAACACAAGAGTGTGGGAAGATTTTCTTTAGTAGGTAAGGGAAATAAATTATCAAGAGAGATTATGAATGATTTACCAAAAACTCTGAAACAGTTTAAAGTTGAAGTTTGTTGAGGGCAAAAATAGGCGGTTAGAGGAAATGGGAAAAATTGATGTGTAGGGAAATTGCCACTGGAGCGTGGGCTCCTTCTCAATTAAATTAAACAACGCACTACTGTGCCTCAACTCCATACGATTATTTACAATATCTTGCTTGGTCGATTTCTCGGTTAATTTTTAGATGCATTTGAATTCGGCATCCTTAGAAACAAGAGAAAACTTTCCTACAGAACGTCTCTTTAGAAACTATCTTTTTCCCGTGACCTAAAGTGTTTTTAAATATTGGAGATTTGAAGCTGACGCGGCCCCTGTCGTATTGCCGCACAGCGTTTCCATGTTGCAACGTCCGTTACGCGGTTGAAGTAACGTTGCCTCCACACAGCGATTCGTCGTTTTGTTGTCGTAACTAGATTCTGTAATTAATATTTCGTTACCCGCGCCGTACCTGCAGTCAGAAATAGGTCCGTTATTTTCCGCATGACGGACCCCGCTTCTTCATGATTAAAGTTTGGAGGGCCGGCTGACTGCTAACTCGTGTGTTCCGGTTGTAAACAGTCCTGTCTCTTTCACCGGTTGTCAGCGATTTACACCGCGCCGTAGCATCTTCTTCTATTATCTGTGGCGGTGAAAGCGCGGACCGACAGTAGTTGTTACGGTAGGTACCTGCTTGTCCCGAGTAAAATACGACCGTCAGATTAATAGACTTAATTCGTGTTATCGGCTAGCTAATTGTAATTAGCGGGAGATGCCGCCGCATTGTTTGGCCGCCCGTCCCGAGAGCGAACCGCTAATTTCGAAATTACCAGTTGCCGTAGTTACAGGGGCAGCGCTAGTCGGAAGCTTATCATTTCGCAAAGCACAACAGGAGTGCGATTATACCGCGCTCTAGCTGGGCCGCCCGCGCTGAATTATTGCGGTGCGGGTGGGTCGACCGCAGCAATCAATCAGGGGCGGAACACGTTCCGGAACAGGCTACAGCCCTCTCTAGGTAACGCGGCTAAACAGGCAGATCGAGTAATTGGAGACAAGGGACAGTACGAATATCATACTTTAATCGATGGAAAGATGCATAGCGAAGAATTTGGTAAATGCTTTGAGAATCCTAGATGAAACATTAAATGTTAATAAAGAACGCCAGTGCAACTGTTTTTGTATGGTTTAACGCCATACGTGTCTCTCCTCTCATTGAGGCATCATAAGTGACGAATCTGAGTTGAAAATTACACTTAATTACAAAATATATTATATAATGTTTAACGTAATCCTAAATCGGAATTTATTACTATAAATGATAATTCCGTGTGGTCGTAATGATCTGGTGGCAGCGTTTCTATTGGTTGCTCATTCCGCCCTGTCGTAGCTCCCTTATCCTACCCTGTTCTAGGGACCTACAGTTTTACGTGGAATCCGAACCACGGAAGCGTTCTGGCGTACTTCATATTACTCAGCAAGCTGTGTCAGAGGTGAAGGTCAGGTTAAGGCCCTATGAAAACCCCCGCCCAGACAGGGAATCTTTCGAACTCCAGTCAGACGCTCTAACCACTGAGCCACCAGACGACTACTTATTACTTACATCAGTGTTACTAGGGATTGTAGCATTGCATCTCTGCTTTTTCCCCAAAGCATGTTCCAGCTAAAGCCATTTGTCTAACGTTGGCAGCTAGATTTAAGCATTGCGCCTTATCAGAACTCACTTGTTCGCCCTGGTAACTTTGTTTAATTGCCGTTATGGTGGTGTGTTGATAGCGTCAATTTTAAACCATATAAAGACAGTTGCATTGGTGTTCTTTATTATCATTTAATTTGCTAACAATTTTGCGGAGAAATGGCCTGCAACATTGCTAGAGTGAACAAATCAAAAATCAATTAACTGAAATGATGATAACCGTTTATGGCGTATAACTTAGAATCGGTATTGAAATAACATTTAATTAGAACCACTTGTTTCTCTGTCCGAGATCATTGTATGTCTATTGCATCATCGTTTTGGACAATGCGGCCAAGACGAAACGGGCAGAAGAAAGGTCTGATTCGTGAAATCAGCACGGGGGCAAATGGCTAATTGTCCGGTATGAGCACACAATAGTGGCCTGGCAGCTCAGTTCTAGTCCTTTACTTTCATAAACCAAAGTTCTTGATTCAAAATACGTATATCAAAACTAGAATATATTTATAAAACCTCTGAGATATAGAAGAGATCGCACAATGTCAATCTTATTAATACTTATGAAAGTACTTAAAATTTTTGAATGTATTTTTTAACAGTTTGATAAGAACTAAAATTATTTATATATATATATATATTATCCAAGATTTATAGAATTAGAAACCATTTGACCGGACACCAAGAAAGTTGGCACATATGCGTATTTTTCATAGAGAAATTTTCTGACCAAAAAAACCAACTCCTCTTCCCCTTACACCCCTTAAATTTAATACAAACCAATAGTTTTTATCAGATTTCAATGGAACTTTCATACATATACTTTAAAACAAAGAGAAAAATACTATCCACACTTGGTTTATAGGAACTCAACCCCTCTCCCCCTTTCAACTCTCTTGATTTTTGTCAATGTTCTTTGTACAAAATTACAGTTTCTATACGATATTGAAGGAAATTTGCACACGTATACTTTAAA
>JARYHS010011408.1:744919-903905 GCA_031002005.1 Vandiemenella viatica | reverse complement strand
TTCCAAAACAATTTTAGGTTTCAGAACAGCAAAATACCTCAAGGAGCCATGTCGAGATGTCAGACAGCCAAACGAAACAGAACAAAAGTTGTCTCTGGTCATGAAATAGTCAGACAAGTTGGAGGAACCAGCGACCTCCGTTATTTCGCGTGAAATGAAAATCAGATGCACGTTCACTACTCTCATTTATTCATAACCAGAGGGCATATAACTGACGCTATTTTGCAGACACAGAACAAGAAATGTGTCGCTAGCAGAAACGTTCCTAAGGACGCCTGCAGTATTTCGTCTGTTTTCTCGGACCCTTATCTCAAATGTTGATACAAGTATAATTGAATGTGGAAAGCAGCGCCCCGAGTTTCGTGAGGCGTAAATTTAAGAGCAAAGGAAGTATAAAGCAGGAGTTGATGTTGGAGAAGCTTACCGGTGAAAAACTTTTCTTTAAAACTGATATATTTTGAAAGGCTACTCAACACGAAGTGTAACAGACTAAGGCCAACTATATTTATGCTATACTAGCTGCTAGCCACCACTTCATACCTGTGGACTTAGAATTTTATTGCTAGATTTGGATGTAGAAAGATGTAAGTTTCGTAAAACGTGTCAAGACAATAAGACAACAAAGCCATCAACATACCATTCTACCATTGAACCTTTCTCATGAAGCCAAACAATTGCTGCGCAGATCCACGTTAATACTATATAATAAGGTGTGTCTGGACATGAAATTTATTAACAGATCATACAAAAATTGACTACGAGAGAAAAACATCCTGAGCGACCTACATAACATTATAGAGACTTACGCTAACGCTCTGTCTGTCACCGTTCGGTTACCTTTTAAAATTTGATGTTATTTATCGAGAAAAAAGTATTCTATGTCCTTCTCAATGATACATAGGTTCATAAAGATCGTTCTAGCAGCTTATTTCTGAGAACGTAATAAACAGACAAAGAGACAGAGTTATTTTCGCATTTATAATATTAGTGCAGATAGTGACAAGGTTTTGAACAGAAAAAATGTACCAACAAAGGCAAAGTAAAGACGAAGTGATTGATTCAGAGAATTTTTTTAAAAAAGATTTTTCATGGTTTCCTTATAATCCTTCACGAAAACCGGAAAAGTCCCGTCACATACACAGATTGATAACTATCTTCGCCGACCCATTAAACAATACTTTCTGAAAGGTCTTGCGGGATGCACCTGCACTGTTCAATTAATTTTGAGACGCGGGGTCAAAATTTCGTGAAAAGTAACCGATTATTGCGCAGAATCTTAATCAGTTTGTTGAAGAACCGATGAAAGGTATTTTTCAAAGTCTAGGATGACGACCTTCAGAAGTGAAGGAATTGTCTTACAAAACTTTGTTCAGACCATTGCTTTGAATTTGTTGGTGTAGCCTGTGACCCTCAATTTAGCTTTCAAATACCGGAGTTGGATTGCATGCAAAGGTGAGCAGCTAGATTTATTTACGGAAATTACAGCAGGACCTAGTTCTGCAACTGAGCTGGTTTAGGTATCATTGGAAGACAAAAGGAGGGTGAAGAGTGTGCTGGGAGCATACAAAGCGTCTGTTGGTGATATGGCTAGAAGTGATATTAGACAGAGAAATAGGAGTTCATGTATAAGATGACTATGGGAACAAACCGACATTCGATTTCATGCACAATGGAGGGGGAAAAATTCTTTTATGGGTAAGGGATTGGCATAAATTGCCAGGGAAATTCATGAATAATTTATCTTAAACGGTGAAGGAATCTGAGGTTAAAATTCGAAAATGGCAAAAGTAGATGCGTGAGGAAATTTAACACTCAAAGTATATAAGATAATAATAATAAAAAATAAGAAAGGGGTAATTTGAGGAATAGGGAAATTACCACCGGAGCATGCGCTTTATCCCATTCAATTCAATCCAGCACTGGAACAAGCTTCTGAATAGCTAAGAGTGAAAAAAAGAAGAACTGAATGTTACTATGAACTGTTGTTGTTTACGAGCACATTGAGGCAATACCGTTTCCTGGGTGTGCAGGCAGGTCACGGCTGGAAGAACACACGCAGCGTTGTGAAAGAAGCGGCGTTGCGCGCTTCCCGGTAGGTACCATTGTTTGCCCGTTTCCACCTACCTCCTTCCCTGATTGCGACCCCTCATGGACGCGGTTACAAAAGAGGATAATCATCCGATGTGACGACACTGTGACAAGCCTACCGGTATGCAAGTAAGCACAAACAGTGTGCGCTCTGCTTCCATAAACTGTGTCGCAACAGCGCGCCAGTACATGTCCCCGAATCAATAACAGGTTCTATGCACAGTGTTTCAGCAAGCAACTAACTGGATGGATACGACGGCAAGGGGATTGAATTCTGAATGGTTTTGCTGATTAGAAAAGTATTAATTGCAACTGTAGCTCCTCGTGTCAACTTAAAAGAGGAAAACGTGTTAAAGCAAATACATCTACATCTAAGCGGAATTTTAAAGCTGTAATCCTTAATACAGAACCTGCAGATGAAATGTTGTCTAGATATATTTACATTTATTTATCGTAGTATTACAGAAAAGTATATCACATCTAATACAAAATACGGTGATTGCATTCGAAATACTAGGAAAAAATGCACGAAAGAGACAAGACTGTCAAAATTAATATTTTAGAGTATTCAGTCGCAGCGTCACTCATATAGATGAAGTCTGGGAAGTTCCCAAAATATGTCGTGAGGTCACGCTCCGACACGACGTGATGCACAGTATCCCTGCTGCTCCATTATCCCACTCAGAGGAGTCTAACCAGTCTCATTTAAAGAAGAAATCAGGGCAGGTTGTCTGATCTGAGGAACCTTCCAAACTGTCTTTCCATGAATTTACGATGCTGAATCCATTGTCTTATACATTTTTTTTTTTTTTTTGCTGACTGCAGAAATAGTTCACACCATGGGTAACTCTAAAATCAACTAGCACATTGGTCGCCAAACATATCATTATCATCAGCTAGTTAATTTTTTTTATTGATGAGGCCTCTTAAAGTCATGAATTCAGGTAGAACTTGAGCAATCTTTCTCCAGATCGCACGATCTTAGGCGATCTTCTGCTAGTTAACTCCGACAACCTTTCGAACGGCCTTGTCCCATCGGTCTGATGATCTTCCTCTGGGTCTGTGGTGATCTCTTGGGCTCCACTCTAACACTGTTTTTGTCCATCTTTGGCCTTTTTTCAGCGCAGCGTAGCTGACTTTTGCCACTTGAAAAATGCTGTCTTCTTTAATATGTATGTGACCTTCGTAACTGGCCTAGTCTTGGTTACTCTTTTCTTGTCGGTGTACATATTATATCGATATATTATATTTGTAGTCCGCTTTATACCGACAAGTTAGTGAAGTACTTTAATTATTGTTTTCAGAAACAGTTCTTGACTAGTGCAACGTAGTAGACGGAGAGCAAAAACAAAAAAACAAAAACTGTAATAGTACGTATTTTTGTCTTAGCTTTTATTATATAGGAAACTGGTCAACTAGCAGCTCTTTGAGATTGAGCATGATTACAAAAAATCAAATAAATGTCAGTGCTAACTGCGATCAAATCAGCACCATAAAAAGGACAGTATCAAAATAGAAAGATAATTGCTCCAATTTATATAAATCAAATACTGAACAGTACTTGAGGATGAAAATGTAGGGACAAGCGTGCGCAGATTATAAAATTAACTGCGCAAAAAAAAAAAACAACCTAGAAATTACCTCCATCGAAAACTGTATACAGTTGTACAGATACTGCAGGAATTTATATTCCAACAAATCAAAATATAAAAAGAATCCTAGGTTCAACACAACAATTATTTTAACGATTTTACTTTGTAACTGATCAGAAATATAATCTGTTGCAGCGTGAAATTTCATCATAAATAGGAAAGTAGTCATGATAGTGTCTAAACAGAAGAAGTATATGAATGGAGTCGTTCCAGATACAAGACATGGCTTATAGTAGAGTGAATTTGGACACAGATTCATTCCATATTCACGTGTCTCCATCGAATAAATAAAAAAAGGGTACAGAAAGCACAAGTGTTCATAACCTCTGTATGTGAGGAACATCAAAGTGAGATTAGGGTCGGAATGATAGAATTCATGTGAGTTATATTACTACCTGACACTGATGGCTCACAACACAAGCAGAAGCAAGCAGGTGCGTGCGAGTGGCAATTAGAGCACAGATTCAAACAAGTACTAATTCCAGACTGCGTTACTCAGTAGGCGGTCGGTTCCTGTTCGACATTTTTCAGGACTATGAAACACTTCGAAAACACAGACGAAACCTTTCTTTTGCCAAACCTTCAAGTAAAACATCCTATTAAAAGGATACTTCTCTTACATTAAGAAGTAGGGCTGATTGAGAAAAATGGTTATATTCTACCTTAAAAGTGTTTTTCTTATTTCACTGATTCGAAAGAGAGCTCAAATCAATTTATGAAGTAAAAGTATTAATGGAGACAGCAATAATTAATTCGTCTGCAACTTCACTGGTGAATGATTCTCAAATAGGTATACGATTTTATACTTTGGAAGGTCTAATCTATATCCGCCGTGAACAGAGCTGTCGTAAGCAGTATCCGCACCTAAATCCTGGATTTTGGGAGGGCAAGTTGCTGAATAATACACTTTCTCCATATACAGACAATCAATGCTGCAGTGTCTGTCTATAAAGAAACTTCTTATCTCCTGTCTTTAATTAACACTGCGGAGCCAAAAGTTCTATTTAGACGATTGTTTCCAAGCCTACTGTAACTGGGTATGTATCTATGAATAGAATAAAACTGTAACCTGTTCAATAAAGACATTTATGTAAAAATGAGTTTGAGGTACAGTTAATAAGCTACAGAGAAAGAATTAGCTGTTTCCTAATATTTATGGTAATCTGTATTAGTATTTATTATTATAATACTTCAGTTGGATTTTTTGAATTTGTATCACATACTTTTGTAATCAAAGGTTTAAGGTAACTGAGGTAGAAAATACTTGTTTCACATTTAATACGATCCACTATTAAAGGTGAGCTTAATACTGTCGTAGCTGTTTGCATTTAAGATTCTGCTCATGCGCAGAACGTAGCCACGCATGCGCACTTAACGTGTAACGCAGACAAATTTTTTCCCGCGGTCCCCAAAGAAGTTTCAGTTCAAAGAATAAGCTACAAGGAAATGATCAACTGTTTTCTAAAATTAAGCCTATCTGTCTGTCTCTCTGTCAGCGTAGATAAATGCGATTGACGCAAAAACTAATGATTCTACTTTGATGTGGTCACAAATAATGTACAATTCATAGTCCCAGGACCAAAATTCTGTATGTTTTGTTTTGACTTGGCTTTGAAAAGCTGAGAAATACAAAATGAAACTGTCCACAAATTAGTTCCGAATCAAAGTCTTGCAGACGAAATGTGATACCTACCAAAGGCATTCATTTGGAATTTAAATGAAATTATTCGGAACTGAAACCGATCTTCACCAGTGACACGCTCCATGTTTCCGATTCCACGTTGAATATTAAGTCTCCGTTACGTGTTACGACTACCAGGTTAGTTTAAATAGCTACGACAGAGGAGTACTGAGCATCCGCTAGATGAAATTGTCACAATTCGTGAAGACTAAGAGAAATAATAATTATTATTTAATTACAGATATTCTAGAAAGCTATCAATCCACGTTGGCAGAGGCATAGTTAAAGGCTGCTGTTAGAAAAAAGGGTGATTTACAAGCGATTTTTTTCCCAATGTTTACATGTTTGCGATAAATGGTGCCTTTTTTAATATATGATTTCAAATCATTATCATTAATTTATTTCTGAGACTCGGGACATCAATGTATTTCTGCAATGGTGGAATATTGGCTGGCATCACCCCTGCAGACTTATGTCGGGAAATAGCTTCCAGCACGACAAGGCGCTAGAGCGGAAGAAGACAGCGGTCACTCTTGATAAGTTATTCACCAGCGCCATCGAGGCTGAAGTCACGATCGAGCTTTTTACGGACCTCAACGTCACTGAAAGGAACACCAAGCAGTGAAAGGGAACAGAGTGCGACATGACACCGATTGTACCAAACTGAAAAAGAGGGTCTCCCACCTGTCTCTGAACAACCATACGCCATTTGAAAGTCGCTGAACAGACTCCGAGTGTGAGTTGGCCGCTGCAAAGACACTCTCGCTTGATGGGAATAGCTGGGAGAACAGCCAAACACCACATGTTCTTGCGGCGAGACCCCAAATATGGTATATTTGTTGTTATACCCACAACTTGGAATTAATGTATCCCAGTCAGACCTTAATGCAGTCAGTGACAAAGCCATCGCATTGGCGGAAAAAACTGCCTTTTATCTGATGCTGTCACCGGGACGAAAAAAGAATTTTGATCTTCTCTCTGCATTTGCGACATTTTTTTTACTATTTGTAGACTTCAGATGAGGTCAAAAATATACCAGCCACCGTCTTAGCCAAACTTCATGTAACATGATCACTGCACTTAAATGAAATACGGGCTGGTGTAAACAATTACCGAACAGAGAAATAACCAATTATGAACCATATACAAATATGTATACAAAATTAAACATTTCTTGGCAGTTTGATACCTAAATTCGTACTTATCGTGTACATAGCAGTCTTCACAAGATTACGATCATGCATCTTCCCTGAACTAAGTGACAAATGCCGGCTGGAGTCATAGCAACATTAATTCCTCAGCGTAAAATATGGGCAAAAGCAAAGGTGATGAATTAAGAGTGGTAAGTGGAAAGAAAAAATTGGACGATGGACACAAATTAACAGCTGATTTCAGGCATGGGATGATTGGATGAATTGCAGGATTTTGTATGGCAGGGAATCACGATAAAGCATCTAGTTGCTCAACAATATACCTGAAACAATGGAAAAATTTGAAGTAAGGATACACATACAGCATTAGTAGAAGTGCAAGCAAATTGTCCCCTTAGACGAAAGTTCATTTGCAATTAACAGGAGTAATACAGCCTTACACTGTGCAGTAGCATAAAGTTGCAAATGCGTGACTTGATGTTTCAACTGTAGTTAAGAAAGAGATGAGGAGAAAGTCTACTAATCCTACGAAGACAAGTAACAGATATCACTTGGGTAAACCAAGTGTTTTCGCGCCAACTGAGGACAACTTCACGGACGGAAAGACATTATTTCTGCGATACCATATTTCCATACAACAATCTATACTTCTTTCTCCGACATTTCTAACTAATGTGTGTTCGTAAATTAAAATAAAACCTTATAATTCGTGGACTGGCTCCTGAAAAATAATATCAAACATTAGTAGAAATCTATTACTTGATTTTTTTCCCCTAAATAATAAGTCCTAATTTGTCTTTAACCTCGATTTCTACTGCACTGCGTTTGCCGACCGTTTTCATACCACTTACGCGTAACTGAAAACTTAATTTCAACACGCAGAAACATAACCGATCATTACCCTGAGTATTATTAATTATTTTCAGCTATCTAAGGACACAAAGTTAAGAATTTGGTGTCTCCGTAATTTTTTCTTGACAATGGGCGGTAAACATACAGTGGTATCACAATTTTTATCAACGCGAGTGATATCATAATGTTTAACAACAATAAATTAAATGAACAATAACCTGTGCTTAGAAAAATGTTCAAAGCCACATGCTTCCAGCAGTGAAGGGCAGAATATTACCGCTCGTGTAGTGAGAAACTGTGTTATCATTGATTCAGCTGAATCTAATAGTACAGTGACTGTAACCATTTGCTTGTGCCTCATCCACTGCTGTTTTCGTATTTATTAAGATTTCGGAGGAAATACATTGTTTTTTGTTTGTTTTTTTTCTAGTGTCCCTGCCTTCCTATTGGCTGGTTTGCAACATCCTTTCATTGGTTGATAGACTACGATAGCGTAAGTTTATAAATCGATGTTATACAACATTCAGTCATTTAGTTGGTTGCAGATTCCCACATTAAACATCTAGGTACGGCGATTTAGACACTCACGTTGAGCATAGTGTAGCGAGCTATATTAAACGAAAGAGGCGACAGTTAAGTTCGTTACAAAATAGAATTTTTTAAAAGTATGTTAGTTAAGCACCTTTCATGTAAAAGTATCATTACTATTAAGCGAAGTTGTGTTTCCTCTATCGTTGATTTTCAAATACTGGGTAGTGTGTAAGCTAACTTAGAAAGCGAAAATAAGAGGCTGATCACATGTCTTAGTTATAAATTTACATGTTTTTTTTCTAGACTTCATATGAAAATTGTGAGCCAAATAAACTGCATACATTGTTTAACGAAGTTTTGTTGTTTTCTAATGACTCCTGAGAGTAGGAATTGAAGTAAATAAGAAACTGTGGCTAATTTAAATAATTACAATACATTTCTGTTACAGCTGTTATTTAATGTAGAAAGGAATTCAGTTATTGTTACAGCATTCTTGTTGTCTCTGTCCTCTTTTCAGTCATGATATCGCGAAATAGCGATTGTCTAACCCAAATATAAATAGAATGCATCAAATTTATTGTTGTTATTAGTTCCTAAAATAAGGGGTGAAACGCCATAAAGAAGAAAAAATTAAGTCCATGGTGCAAGCTGCTGATACAAAGGTCAATGAAATGCATGAAAACTATTAACTTGCTTCGATTTACCCGTGCGTCTGGATTGTGAAAAAAGAAAATTATCCCAATCAAGAAATTAGAAACAACTAACACTATTTAATGGCAAATACATAGCTTAAAAAATAAAGAATGTTTAGATTAAACGGACGCACCAAGATAAACAGCTAAGCGGATTTCGCTAACGTGTGTAAAAGATATTAGAGTAACGAAGAGCGCACTGTCCATAATTCTATTCGTCGAAACTTAATTTGCCTTCCAGTGTAACCGCTGAATAATTAAACTTCATTACGGGTCACGTTACGCTGATGTAATGGAAATTCTCCGTAATATGAAGTCAAACTTAATTACCGGTGTGCAATTTGACAGATCGTAATGCACCAAGGCACATACGGCAAACGGAGTGGCTGCGAAGACAGACCAGCACACGGCTTAGCTTCTGAGCCTGCATCGACCTCGATAAACACAAACATAATTCACTTTGAACAGATACGTTAATTTCGTTTCCAGAAAACCTTTCACCTCTCCAGCCACTTATAAACCATCCCGGATAATTTTTGGAGCGATATAGTACCAGGAACAACAAATTCTTTGTTCTACCTCCACAAAAAAGCAATGTAGCAGACTTTTTTAATAATCAATATTAAGAGGTCATATTAATGTCGTCTACAACAATGGTCCGCAACCGGTGTGCCACGGCACACTGGTGTGCCGCGACTAGGTGAAAGGTGTGCCGCGAAATTTTACCCATTAATTGTCAAGTGTTTTTAGTGTGGTGAAAAAACGAGCCCAATTCCCGAGTGTAGCGTTTATGGTGAAAAAACTCAGTAACGCGGCTATGGTTCCCAGTAAATTGGACCGACATTTGTCAACAAAATATTCTTCTCTCTCAAGCAAAGATGTCAATTACTTTCATCGGTTGTTGAAAAATAAGAAAAAACAAAGAACATTCATGACCATTACAGTTTGTGTTTTGGAAAAAGTACAGAAAACAAGTTATAACGTAGTCGCTCTAATCGCCCTAGAAACCATATACAATAGGTGAAACGCTGTTAAAGCCTGTTTGTAAAGAGATGGTGAGACTGACAGAAATTCTTCTCGGGTGTCCTGCCGTATCAATTCTTCCATGTGCGACGTTTCAACTCAGTTCTCAGTTCAGATCGACGAGTCCACAGATATTAGCCGCCACGCACAACGTCTGGCTTACATTCGCTACATCGATGGAGATGTAATTGTAAGTAATTTCGTCTTTTACAAAGAACTTTCAGAGCTAAGTACCGGTGAAGAAATATTTCGTTTGACTGATGAATATTTTCTGCTTAATGAATTAACATGGAAGGATTGCGTTAGAGTTTGTACAGATGGAGCGGCTGCTATGACAGATCCACTGAAAGGATTTGCAGCTATAGTATGCGAAGTAAATCCCAACGTACGATGCAATCATTGTCTCATTCACCGCGAAGCCATTGTTGCTAAGTCTCTGCCACCTTCTCTGAAAGATGTGTTGGATAAGGTAGTAAAAATCGTGAACTTCAGAAAAACGCGGAGCCTAAATTCGCGTCTTTTTTTCCGTTTTATGTCAGGAAATGTGTTCATAACACATTACACTCCTGCTACAATTAGAAGTACGCTGGCTGTCACGAGGAATGGTTTTAACGCGAATATTTGAATTTAGATAAGAGGTCAAGGCATTTTTGACAGTTGAAATACATAAGTACGCGGATTTATTCGCAGATGGCGAATGGGTATGTAAGATGGCATATCTTTACGACATTTTCGTACACTTTAATTGGCTAAACATCTAAATGTAAGGTAGGAACGAAAATATTCTCATTAGTATGGATAAGATTAAAGGATTTCAGAATAAGCTGGATTTGTGGTTACAGGCGATTCAAAATGGGTCGTATGAGATGTTCCCGACTCTATGGTCACTTGATTTGTTATAATAAACTGGTGATGGACTTAATTAAAGAACATTTAGAAGTCCTGCAGCAGAGATTCAAAAAGACTTTGGAGAAAGTGTTGAAGATTACGACTAGGTTCGCGATCCATTCGTTGCAAATTCGGAACATCTTACAATAAATATTCAAGAGGAACTCGCAGATTTAAAAGCTGACGGAATTTGAAATTAAAACTTCTCGAAGTTTAATTAGATACATTTTGGCTAAAAATAAGGAACAGTTAATGTGTTATTGCCATTTTAGTCTACATATTTATGTGAATTGGGAATTTAGACGTTGTTTGAGATTAAAAGATCCAAAGTAAAGACAAATCCATCGATTAAGAAATGAGGCTTTCACTGTCAACGATTTCACCACGGATCAGCCACAGTTAAGCAGGCACAAGTGTCACATTGAGGGTATGTGTACAATTATTTACTTTAAAAGTAATATAAAACTGCCTGATTATTAATTTTATGCAATTGTGTTTTTAGCTATCATTATTTACGTGTTAGGTAACTGTATACTCCGGAAAAAAATTTCACGTAGTGAGGATTTTTGTGTGTTTTTTTGTTTAAGGTGTGCCGCGAGATATATTGATACCCTTATGGTGTGCCGCGAGTAGGAAAAGGTTGCGGACTACTGGTCTACAACATGAATCTGAAATATATGTGTATGATACTAACAAGGGGACCTTACGGTCTCGGAAAATCAGTTCGAGATCAGACTTTGCAGGTTGGTAGTATACCTTAAGGGTGTCCACCCAGTGAAGTAGTAAAGCGCACTAGCCAGAAGATTCCGAGATAACTCGTGAACTCGCTTACCACGCCGACGATCCGGTTTCAATACTACCTCGGGGAACTTTTTTCGAATTGTTTTAAAAATTATAACAACTTTAAAAAAAATTAATGACATAAAATATTATCAATTAAATCAAAAAAATTACGATAGTTATCATTCTGGTGCTTGTATGTAAAATAAAAAATTTGCAAATAAAGATACTGTAAAAAATTTAAATAAATAAAACCCTACCAGAAATTTTGTTACAGTAGTAATTAAAGTTTTAATTTACTTCCATTAAAATGCATTTGAAACGAATCAACCTTTTAAAATTAAAATTATCATTAATTCACATTTTAATTAGCTGCAACAGTCATTATATAAATAAAAAATATGATTTTATTTATAATATTTTAGGTCATTAGCTTTTTTAAAAAGTTGTTATAATTTTTAAAACAATTTTAAAAAGTTCCCCGAGGTATTATTGAATCCAGATCGTCCGCTTGGTAAGGGGGTTCGCTACTGACTCAGTCACTCCGCCGGGGTGATAGAGCGTACTAATCGACCAGTATATGAGCTGCGCGTAAAACTTAAGATCCCTTTTTCTTGGAATCTTCTGGCTACTGCGCTTTAATGCTTTACTGGGTGGACACCCTTAAGGTATATCTACTACCATCCTGAGAAGTCTCATGCCGAACTGAATCTCCGAGACCGTAATGTCCCCTTGTAAGATTAAGAACACCATAACTTGGAAGGAGAAGAGTACGAAATATTTATTAACTAACGACTGATTTATAATAACACAGATCATTTCAGTGCTATGATTAATCAGACGAAAGACTAATGACTTAATATGAGATCGTGAAAAGTACTATCGCGTGAATGAGAAATTTTCTTAATTTTTTCTTCACACCTCTAGTTAAGTCAAGCATATGCGTTGTGAGCTGTATCTCCATTAAAAATGATGATACAGAAAATTATGGGGTATATTACAAAAAGTCAACTAATTACGTTTATAACTGAAGAATTGAAAGCAATAGAGAATTACGAGTATAAGAACTGTAAGACAAACTTACAGGTACGATACGTAATTTCAGAAGGCAGCCAATCCCATAGATGAAAAGAAACTAAAGCATTCTAAACTAAACTTTTCTTTCTTTTTTATTGCTTTTCGTCGATGTCGAGGTCTTTAGAGGCGGATAAATTTTGAGACAGTAACAGGAAGGAATTCGGCCAAGGTTTGAAGGAACCATCATTGCATTCGCCAGGAGTGATTCCTGGAACCATGGAAAATCGAAATCAGTGCGGCGGGACTGGTATTTGAAGCCGTCTAATCCAGAATGCCAGCCTCGTGCGTTACCGCTCACCCATGAGGCTCCGTATCTACTGCACAGAACGTACCAGAATTACGTAACTTTCAAAACCAGTCACTACCACTTCATTAGTAAGCCCATACACACACTAAATTCTTAATGCCTGTTTGTGATAATATAGCGATGTGAGTTACCATATTTTGCAGCATCTTAAGCTAAGAGGTTGTCAGCATGGGGAATTACGAATATAATTTTTGCATGAGTACAAGCGATGGAGCATCGTTATCGTATACCTGTAAGAACGGCAAACGAATTACTAAATGTGAACTACGCAAACGCAAACAAGTTACTGTCCGTCTTCTGTAGAGAGACATTTTCCAGCAAATTTGGCACATGATATGGAATAACTGTAGAGAATAACGAGACGGTTGTCTGTAGAAAGAGAAGCAAGAACTGAGAGGTTCCCAACAGCTACACCCTGTCGAGTAGGTCGATATTGTGCAACCGCTGTTCCACCGTCACGACCCACAACAAAGGATTCTACACTTCAGCGAGTACCTCATGAAAGGCTTCGTAACACAGAGCTGTTTTCTTCTAGTGAACAACGGATTCTGACCTCATCTTTCTGCTTATATAGAGACGAGCAGTAACGACGACCCAGCACGTTTCCTGCAAGTTAGAAGACAAAGCTACACAAAAACAATACGTTTTTCTTGTATCTTCTGCCCTCTACCTATTTCTTTATTTACCATTCAAGCCTTGATGTCATTATACTCCCCAGCAAGGGTTCTTCCTTAAAGTGTACTAACCAACTTATTCTTTTATCCGCCCCGTTCTCATTACGTTACACTGCTTACGATGAATTTAATATCGCTTGATTGTATCTTTCAAACATCTATTTTTTTCAGTGTCCATATATCGAAAGTATAACAGAGGAATACAATACGTCCAGTAATTTATTAACTTGCTTTTATGCTAACATCGAAGCTTATAACACTTGAAAACTTTAATGCTTGTTTCCCTCTTGCACTTCAATCCTCCTTATTCCCACCAGTTCATACAACTACACCGAGCTTGGTGGGTGAGTGAGTGGTAACTCTCTGGCCTCGCATTCGGGAGGAAGCGGGTTCAAATAGTTGTCTAACCATCCAGATTTGGGTTTTACATAGTTTCCCGAAATCACTTCGGGCAAATGCTGAGATGGTTCTGTTAGAGGACCATGGTCGAACTTTTTCCCTTCTTTGTCCCAGACCTTTTCGCCTCTAATGACCTCGACATTGACGAGGGGTAAAGCCATAAGCAATAAAAAAAAACACATTTGCCAAGTATTTAAAACTAATCACCCTATTTAAATGTTCGCCTCCAAAACATAATTGCATTGTTTGGCCTGCTTTGTTTGTGATCTGACAGTCTCATATCTTCACAGTTAATTGCATCACATATGTTTCCACAACATACATCTAACTGCCAGTGAATTTCGTCTCTATCTCCTCAAATCATCATATCATCTACAGAAGCCATCTGCTTCATACTTTGAAGATGAAAAAAAAAACTCTTGGAATAAAAATCGATATTCCATTAGTTGTGTCCGGCGTGTGTGGGGTTGCGATGGCGGTGGCGTTATCACACGCCACGGGCCAAGTCGCCGCGCGTTACGTGGAAGTTACAGTAGCGACGCGGCCGTATGAATAAAACATGAAATACCTGCCCGAGGCAGTGGCCCCGTCGCGCCGACTTGTGACACTGTGCTGCCTCTCGCCTCGCATCATTACCCCAGCCTCCGCGGACACAAGCATCAACACGACGAAGCTCACCTGTGACAAGTCATTTACGTGCTCTCCCCCTACTAAATCACATGATTCTCCTAACAAGTTCTAATTACACTGACCGACCGTAGTAGGTGAGCGGTAACGCTCTGGCCTCGCATTCTGCAAGACGCGGGTTCGAATCCCCGTCCAGCCATCCAGATTTGGGTTTTCCATGGTTTCCCAAAATCACTCCAGCCGAATGCCGGGAAGGGTCCTTTAAAAAGGCCATGGCTGAATTCCTATCCGTTCCTTGGCCCCAGTTCTCTTCCGTCACTAATAACGTCGTCGTCGATGAGGTGTAAAGCCATAAACAATTAAAAAATTCTGACTTATAAATATCCAGCACTTTTTTTCTGCTTCGTACGCGTGGATCCTGGTGTGCGTAGAAATGATTTACTCTTTTTACCATAGTACCAAATGTTAATGAAGAAAAGGAAAAATATAAATGTCATCTAAAACCTTTCCCTTCTTTTATCTATTACCTTCGATTTAAATTTTATAACGATGTCCGAATTTTTTTGTTTCACTTATATAAAATTATATAACTAAGCATAAACTTTGGTTAGGATTATAGCCTGTGGCCGCAGCGAAAAATACAACTTCTATTAGTGTTAACTAAAAATTTTTTTAAAAATCACATTTTTAAATGCCGGTACGGAATAAGACAGTAAAACGTTACGAGGTTTCAATATGAATATTACGCACAAAGATGATTATAGCAAATTAAAAATCACAATTTAGTTACGCTTATGGAAATGTTAATGTATAATGTAGTGGTTTGATTAACGAAGTGACACAATCAGGTTTTAATATCGACATCGAGCACAAAGATATCTACCGTAAATTAAATATCATAATTCCACTGCCCTTTATGGAGTGTTAATATATTGATCTATTGGTTTTATTAACGTATTTAAATTTATTACATTTCATAAAACTAAAAAAATAAATAACTAAAGTTAAAAATACAAAATAAACACAATCCAAGGAGCAATAGAGTCATCTCAGGTCAGTATCTCTTCATGCACAAAGATGTTTGCAGTAAATTAAATATTACTTGCGAGTATGCTTATTACGTTTCTTTGACGTATTCCCTTTATTTTACTTTATAGAAAATTAAAGAAGTAAAATTTAACTGAGTCCAAAGATTAATAGCATGATCTATCGTCAGTGTTTCTTAAAAAGAGTGCTCAAGTACAGAGTGATATATAATGCATCCATGTTCCATCTCGAAATCATTTTAATTTCTTGTTCCACTTCTCCATGACATAGAGTTATAAGATGTTTCCGTAAATTTTAAGCTATGCCATATGTTCTCAAACTTTGAAAACACCGTCGAGATTGCTGCGGTAGTGTCTGCGTGATGCCTTTTCAAACCTCATACACTCGCAGCTCGCTTACAGATTTATAATAGTACATACACACGAATTTTTGCCTATTCAAAGAATAAACCAGTATGGACATACAATACAATGCAACAAATCTTTAAGCAATGTAAATTTTTAACACAAATTTTCAACTTATCTAAATACAATTTCTATACTTGGTACGATAGAAGATTTCCCCCTCCATTACCATCAATTTGCGTAAATTTAATTCGTCTAACATCTGACTGCTAAACGGCTACTTAGCGTTTTTCCACCGTTACACGTCGCCCAATATTTCTTGTTAACCTCGTATGGTGATATTAAGTAAGTGATGCTTTTCAGCTGTAAAAATTTTGTAAAATTTACAAGTCAAATACAAGTACTTCTGTTACAAATGTCTTGGATGCCTTACAGTAGTCGGAATCCTGGACTTTTCGCTATCCTGAAGCTATTCTCTTTACTTCCAGATACCTATTGCAACCTTCTGTATTCGCTCTTCAACTAATCGATTTCCTTCCAGTGTACTCTTTTATTGCAATTCGGAATTAAACGTAAACGGAATACTTCAACCGTTAGCACAATCACAACGCAGGTACGATTTGCGGATTGTTCCGTTCACTTAGCTGATTATTGCGAATGTATACCATTTCTGAGTATCACGAGAGTGATGATAATATTTGTTATAATGTCGTAAATAATATGCTTGTTAATTCAATCATAAGTTGCGTTTAATTTCGGATAGTAAAGAAATAGCAACATAAATACTATCCCAGGCTTTTACAGAAATCTTTTAGTCTCCCTTAGATTAAAATTTCCTAAATGGATCAATAGAATTCAGTCATCTAGACATCAAAAAATAAAAACTTATCTCGATATTACCTAAATTTTCTTCCTATTTCAGAATGGACGTCCTCTATTCCTAATACGATTTTTTGTGGCGATTTTTTTTTACTGCTTTACGCCTCGTCGACGGCTAAAGTCATTAGATGCGGGATGGGACTGAGGACAAAGAACGGGAAGGAATTAGGGCATGACCTTTTTGAAGGAATCATCCCGATATTTGCCTGGAGTGATTTGGGTAAACCATGGAAAACCAAAATCTGCATGCACAGACGGGGAATCGAGCCCACGTCTCCCGAATGCGAGGCTAGAACGTTAACCGTTCACACACCACGCTCGGTTTTTGTGACAAGTGGTTATAGCTAAACTAAGCAAGTAAATCTATTACTTCAACAGGTCTAGTGTCTACTGGCATGTTTGAAGTCGTATGGTAATAGCAGTAATCATTAGTTTTGAAATAAACGAAGAAGAAGTTCGTACAAGCGAACAAAAGCAATGCTGAAACATCTCAGTATTCTGAATTGACTAAATGAAAATACATGCAACCACGATTCGCTGTTAAAACTGTTCTTGCGCAAGGACGCTCCGTGGTTCTCTTTGCACGGTTGGATTACCAGTTTAGGTTAGGGTAACCACGACACAGACAAATTGAAACTCTGTCACTAGGGGTCGAACAACCATCCGAGGTCTCGCCGTCGAATAGGGAATTTACTTGTTTTGTGCTTTACAAACGGTAAAAATATACGGTTATTGTAAAATAAAGTCGGGAATAAATAATGCGAGAGTTCCTTGTTGGATATACACTAGCAGCGTCCTCACTCATGTTCCGAACTCTCAGCGAGCAGCTGAATAAAACAGGAAGGCTTTCAGCTTTCTACTTGTCAATTCAACTGACCCAACACTGAGTCGCTGGTGCTGAATACAGACATAAGCTGAGGGAGGTAGACTTCACTCAAGATCTGCAAGTGTTGCCTCGAGGTCTCACAACTGCCTGTACTCGTAGTGCGCTAGCTGACCGCCTTCCCCATTTCAGTTATCAACTATCGGGGCTAAATGTTTCGACTTAATGCTCCTCTATCCCTCCATCACAAGTACGTAGTGTTAGAATGGTGTAATTGACACTTATAATGGCGACGGGAAGACGGTAATTTATTTGATTCGAAGTAGCATCGCACACCAAACTTAGTGTTACCATCTGACTGCGGTACGGTCCCCAGTCTCCGCCTCAAAAGCTACACACTTCACAAACAAAAAATAAACTTATCGTACAGAACACACAAAGCTACACCATCGTTAGACATTTCAACACAAGACTTTCCTCTAACAGATTGTTTATTTTTAACTAAAATATATATTTTTCAGATAATTTTCAAGATTAGATTTACATATCACGATACGTGATTTACAAACAGATTAATATTTTCTGCTCTGTTTAAGACATAGACACTAGTTTGGTTTTTCTGGTAGGGTTCAATTCTGGTAGAGTTGTTTTTCGGTAATGTTAGAAAATGGTAAAGTTATCATAAAGTAGGGGATTTTATTTTGGTAAAGATATTTGGAGTTATTCTAGCAATGTTTTATTTTGGTAGGTTTACGATTTGGTAGACTTGTTAATGGTAGGTTTGTGATTGGTAGAGACTTAAAGAAGTAGACATATTTATGGTAGCCATTGCGTTGGTAGAGATTCCTGTGGCAGAGATATTTATGGTAGAGTTTTAATGCTGTAGGATTTGTAAACGGTAGAGATGTAACTAGGTAGTAATAACATTTGACAGATTTGTTTATTGGTATAGTTATTTTTTGATAGGATTTCATTTCGATAGAAGTATTAAGTGGTAGTGATGTTTATGACAGACCTGTTAATGGTAGAGTTTATTTTTGGTAGAGATTTTTCTCGTAGGTATGTTAATGCCCTCTAATTTTGTTGGTACTCTTTTTTTTTTTGCATTTTCCGAAAACTTTAACAAACTTTTCGTATTTTCTGAATGTTGATTTGGCATTAAATATTTTTTAGAGTTGACAGCATTGTTGTACGTCTGGCATGAATTCGGTCCCTCCCCTTCCCTCTTCCCCCCTGAAACAGGTGGTCAGCGTTCACTTATTCATTGGTGGCCGAATCAGAGGAAAAAAATTTATGATGTATTAATTTTCTAAATACATTTATACGCTGTATGAAATGCTCTCGGGTGACTAGCCGAGTCAAGAAAGCGTTGTCACACGATATTTCGGCAACTAAATTCACTGTCGCCATCTTCTGGTGAAGATGCGTTTCATACATTCTCAACGCCGAGAAAGACTTCGTTGACAGTTTGCTGCTTGCAACCGACGAGTAAGGAAGTAAGCGGTGCGATAGAGTGAGGAAGTGAGACGTGTTTACCTGCGCGAGTGTTAGTGGCAGCGAAGCGGACTCATCTCCAGGCGACTATCAACAGTGCTAACTGCGGTCGTGTTATATTCACAGAACTTTTGGTGAATCAGCGGACAGTTATAGTATTTTTCATCTAGAGAAGACAACCTAACTGTGTCAATACATCCTTGGCTGAGCTCATCTCGTCGGACCCTTCTGCCGGAGGGCGAGAGGAAATGGCGGAAGCAAGTGATGGAATCGACCCGAGAAAAGAAGAGGCGTATACCGTGTACCAGAGTGACCAAGAGATGATGGAGACAGCGAGGAAGACAAAGGAGGCAAACCTAAACGACACCGACGAAGAAGAAAAGTACAATCTGAGGAAGAAACGTAAAGCTGCAGACAGGAGAAACGTCACGAAAGAGAAAATTGAAGAACCGATGATCACTGAGTCGATTCCTAGCAGAGGTAAGGAGGTAGCGTGCAGCCTAGCGACCCCACCTCAAACAAATCCCAGTAGAGCGTCAGGAGATGGAGGCCAACAGTTGAACACCTTATGTAACCATCTGACAACTAGTCAGGCAAGCCAAGTAAGAGAAGAAGCAGTCAAGCGGAACCCCCCCGCGCCGGCAATGCGGAAGAGGCTTTATAATGACCATGCAGAGGGTCCATATATGGTTATAATCGAGAACGCATCAGACAGTGCTTCTCTACACCCAATTCAGCTGGGGAAAATTTTTTATAACAAGGTCACTGGGCTGAAACGACTCAATCAACTTGGAAAAAACAGAATGTCTATGGAATTTTTGAATGCCAACACTGCTAATGGCTTCGTTGAAAACAAGATGTTTCTTCAATCCTTGGGTCTGCAGGCTTATATACCGGCTAACCGAGTAGAACGGAAAGGGATAATCAAGTTTGTGCCTACGGACCTAGCAGAAGAAGAATTAAGGATTAACGCTGTTTCGTCGGCACCGATTATCGATGTACGGCGATTTACCAAGAAAGTATTCAATGACGGCAAGGTGGAAACAGTTCCCCTGCAAACTGTGCTCATAACTTTTGATAGCCAATTCCTGCCAGAGGAAATCGAGATTTTCTACCTGAGATTCAAGGTGGCTCCCTACATATTTCCAGTAACGCAGTGCTTCAAATGCTATAGATTTGGTCATACGGCCAAATTCTGTAAAGGAAAAGAAAGATGTATGAAGTGTGGTGAAGAACACAACATATCCAGCTGCTCAAATGAGGTCCAAAAATGCGTAAACTGTGGAGGTGACCACAAAGCGAACGATAGGAAATGCCCCGAACGGAAGCGACAAGAAGAGGACAAAGCAAAAATGGCGACGGAAAACAAGAGGAGTATACAACAAAGTTACCAATACAAGGCAGCGGAATTCCCACCTATACAGAGTAAAAGGTACAGCGCGGTGACGATGCCACAGGGAATGAAGCAAATCAGGGAGCACTGCCAAAGTACCGTCAGTACTCCCAAGGAATCTATAGCGACCCAAACCGAAGAAGTAACCAGCAAAGAACAAACTAGTAGAGAGGCAGGAGAAGACATGGTTAATATAATAGTCAAAATAGTGGTCAAACTGCTGGCACAACAGATGAAAGGCAAGCTGGCAGCCACCACAGTGAAGAAAATTCAGGACGAAGCGTGTCGACAAGTGCTTCAAGAAATTAAAGAAATGGGGCCAAGTGGAACCACATCGGAGGCTGCAAATCTGTTAATTAAAAATGGCTAGAAGGACTAAATTGACAGTGTTACAGTGGAACGCACGTAGCCTATTACCAAAATGGGACGAATTTCAAAGAACCATAACAGAACATAAGGCCGACCTAGTCCTTATATCGGAAACATGGCTGCGCAGCTCGTCGAACATAAACATCAAGAATTTTAGTGTGTTTCGGAAAGACAGAGATGATGGGCACGGGGGAGTTGCCATCTTGGTGGGAAGCCACATTAATTGCTCCGTGCGCAGATTAGCGGCACCAATTGCCAACGTAGAAATGCTCTCTGTCGAGCTCTCTTACGATGGACCTATCAAAGCGGCCACCGTCATATATAAACCACCTCAAGTCAACCTAAAGGAAGAAGATTGGTCGGCTGTATTCCATCAGCTGCCGGCAAATAGTGTGGTTGGAGGCGACTTCAACGCTCACCATTCGTTATGGCAAGATAGTTATGTAGACACGCAGGGAATCGAGCTCGCCCATGCCATATCAGCCTCTTCATTTGCCGTTCTTAACAACAAACATGGAACTAGACTTGGTGCTCCTAGTCAGAGAAACTCTTCTCCAGATATTACTCTCATATCGATGAACCTAATGCATAGAGCGAAATGGGATCTGCTACCAGAGACTATCGGAAGTGATCACTGCGTCCTCAAATTATCATTAGATTGGAATCTCCCATCTGTCCGCCGGCACTCAAGCAGACGGTGGTTGTGTAACAGGGCTAACTGGGCTCGCTACGAAGGAAAGATCAGCACGCTGTTGGAGCAGTGGGAAGGTGCAACCGACGATATCCAATGTCGGTACAACGAATTTCAAAGAATAGTGGAGGCTGCTGCAGAAGAGGCGATACCAGAGGTTAAAACTCACACTAGAAGAGAGCTCACTAGAAAACCTTGGTGGAACAGTGACTGCTCACGAGCTGTCGCCAGGCGGCGCTTGGCTACCAGAATATATTTGCACGCCGCCACTCAGGAGAACTTGGTAGAACTCAAGAAAAGAACGGCTGAAGCACGAGATACCATTAGAAAGGCCAAACGAGAAGGCTGGAAGAGTTTTTGCTCCAATTTAAAATATGGTGTGACGACCCAAGAGACTTGGCGGAAACTGAAGTGGTTCAAGGGTGAGAGGCCAGCTACCAGTTGGATATCGTCAGACAGACAAGCAGCAGAGGAGTTCCTAGCCTCGTTCACTCCTCCATATGTACCAAAACAGGAGGAATATCACAAGAGTAGGGAAGTAGACGACGTCCCAACAGGATCGACGGAACCCTGTTTTCACCTATCAGAACTATTGCACGCCCTACGGAAGAAAGATACTGCTCCGGGGATGGACGCCATTACCTACACAATGATCGACAAACTTCCTCTTAAAGCGAAGGAAGCCATGCTGGATCTCTACAATACTATGATTGACCTCTCCTATGTTCCTGACCAGTGGCGGGAGGTAATCGTTATTCCCGTGTGTAAACCCCACAGGAAGAAGAACATCATCTCGTCATATCGCCCCATTTCTCTCCTGCCGTGCCCGACAAAACTGATGAGTGCAATGATCAAAAACAGGATCGAGTGGCACCTGGAGCATCATAGGTTACTTGATACCAGAACTATGGGCTTTCGAAAACGCTTCAGCACCTTAGACAATATCAGCACGCTGGTGACAGATATTCAGCTGTCATTCACAAGAAGAAACTATTTAGTGGCTGCCTTCCTGGATATTAAGGATGCTTATAACAATGTGCAGATAGATATACTTGTGGGCATTATGAAAAAGATGGGCTTACCTAGCAAGCTATGCTCATGGTGTGGCCGATACCTCGCCCGAAGAGTGAATTCAGTGTTTACAGCGGAGGGAGACAGAATCAGTCGGCTAGTCTTCCAAGGTTTACCACAGGGCGATCCAATGAGCCCCTTACTATTCAATATCTACATGGCAGACCTATGTAACATCCTAAAGGGCCTAGTATCCTTCCTCCAATATGCGGATGATTTTGTTGTATATATATCTCACCCGGACATAGAAACGGCCCGCAGAATACTAGAGGAGCAATTGAAGCTGATACAAAAGAGATTGCTGGACAAAGGGCTAGAAATATCAATAGAAAAAAGCAAAATTTGTGTGTTTACGCAAAGACAGCTACAAGGAAAAGACTGTGCAATTACACTAAATGGACACACACTGGAGTTAGTTAAAGAGATCAAATTCCTGGGAATGTGGTTAGATTCAAAATTAACATGGAGAAAGCATATCATGGAACTGCAGCAATCATGTATGCAACGCCTGAACTGTTTCAAAGCCCTCGCCGCCCCGACCTGGGGTGCGGACCCTCGACTACTCCGGCATGTATTCTGCTCTCTACTGAGGAGCCGAATGGAATACGGGGGGTTCCTGTATCAAACTGCCACCAAGTCTCTTCTAACAAAATTGGACTGCATTCAATCAGCAGCTCTGCGAGTAATCGGAGGCTTTGTGAAATCCACCCCCATCGCCGTGATGGAGGCAGAATTAGCCATTCCACCGTTGAGTACAAGAAGAAGTAAATTGGGGTTGAACTTCTGGCTAAAGGTGTGGTCCATGAAGTCACATCCCCTACAGAGGAAGGTGCAGCTCCTTGCCCATGAAAGTTCAGCCAAATCACGTCAACAACAGAAAAAACCCAGCCTGATACAGTATTTTCAGACAACGGCCCTGTGGAATATACACAGACAAGAGATCAACGAGATGTTCAGCGAAGAAGATACGTGGCAAAGGGCGGAGATCTCGTCGCGAATCCACCTGTCCTTGATCAAGGGCTCGGTAGACAAAAAAAACCACCCTTCAGTTAGAATTGAAGCAATGGGCATTAGAAACCTTGAACACACGTTGGAAGGAATGGCGGAAAGTATTTACCGATGGATCAAGGGTAATGCAATCCACCAGCGCGGCCGCTTGGGTCGATGCAGACTGTGGCGTTTATGAAGCTTGTAGATTGCCGGCAGAATTCTCAATCTTCTCATCCGAGATGTACGCAATCCTGAGGGCCATACAATATATACAACGGTCAGTACAGACAAAAGCAGTGATATGTTCGGATTCACAAAGTGCCTTACAGGCTATCATAGGCATTCCTAAAGGCCAGTGCAGAAACTACCTGACATATGAAGTTGGCAGAGAACTCTGGAAAGCCATACACAGAGGCATAGAAGTGTGCCTACAATGGATCCCGGGTCACGTGGGAGTGACAGGGAACGAGCTAGCGGACAAAATAGCTCGACGACATCTCCAGGTTCCCGATACTGAGAACATACCAGTGCCTTATACCGATTTCAGAACGATCGCCTCAGCAAGAGCTCTCAACGCATGGGAAAGAAAATGGAACGAAAAGGCCCAAGGGAAAGGGCTATGGTACCGCGCCATCGCCAGCAAAGTTATGATGAAACCATGGTTCCAGGAAGTGGATCTCCATAGAAAGGCAATCACGCTGATTAGTAGATTAAGAACGGGGCACACCTGGCTTAATGATAAAAAATTTCTAATGAAGGTCTCGGATTCTCCGAACTGCGAATCCTGCGACGAAGTGGAGGATATCTACCACTTCCTTCTAAGATGCAGGCGCCACCGCGAATATAGAAGAATCTTATTAAAAGACGCTCTTCACATAGAAAACATCGCAGATGTGATCATAACCCTCGCCGCGCCCAACAAGAAAGCGATTAGCTTAATCTACATGTACGTGGCGAAAACTAAAGGCATAATATAAATAAAAGAGCACCATTACTCCATGTAACTGGCTAAATTAGCCTAAGGCTAAAGCCAAAAAAAAAAAAAAAAAAAAAAAAAAGACTTCGTTCTTATATACATTTATACGTTGTTGATAATAAATAGAATTTAAGAAAGCAAATATGTCGGTAATGTTTCGTACAGAAGGAAGGTTTTAGTTTAGAGTTTTTACAGTAAACTCATGGAAACATTTGTTGAAGAGGAAGTCTTCTTTAAAAGCCCGGTCCTCGCCTATTCAGAGGGCACATGAGAAACTCCACGGTGAACCGACGTAACAAGAATAAGTGTACGCTAACAGGAGGCTTTAACTCGGGAAATGGCCTTTTCCCCCCAAATTGCCCTTTTAACGATCCTCAAAACCGGTGAGCTTATGTTAGAAAGGACGTTCCCCCGCGGTTGCAGCAACCTGGTAGACGGTTCAAATACCGACTATGTTTGCATAACAAAACGTCCTCCGAAGGCAAAACTCGTCCACTACATGGAACCTAATAGACTGTAAGCTACTGTCCTGACGTCAACACTGGATATATCTCAGCAAAGCTTTCCCGAAAGAAACCACTCTGTCTATCTTCTGTTTTATATACAACCATCAAGAGTTTTCTTTCGGTGACCGTGCGTTAAACTAATTAAACTACTTTTACCTTAGATGTCTTTTTGTCGTTTCTAGACGGAAAGACAACAGCTACCGTCAGAACTTAGTTGCCCTATGATGTTAGTTCTTATATTACACTTTATAAAAACTTCTCGTTTCTTCCTCTTATAATGCCAGATATTACGTTTTCATCAATAACTACAAAATTCAATTCAATTCATTTTTATACCACCATTCAGAGAAGATTTTCTTTCACAGTCATTTTTTTTTTGCCCTGTTGGAGTAGTGCAATTGCAGAAGCTTCGTAAATTTTTGTTTTTAGGGTTTTACACTTCGTCGACGTCGAGATCTTTATAGGCGGGAGAGGTCTTGGGACAATGTATGGGAAGGAATACAGGCATGGACGTTTAACGAACCATCGCGGCATTCACCTAGAGTGATTTATGGAAACAATGGATAATCGAAATCAGGATGGTCCTACGAGGATTTGAATCAGCGTTCTCCAGAACGCCTGGTCCAAGCGTCACCGCTAACCCACCAGGCTCAGTCCTCAGAGTTTGATCGACAGTCGTGAGTATATATGAAACTGTTAAAACAAAATGTAATCGAAGTCCCTCCTGTGTACAAAGTATTTTTTTTTGTCGTGAGTGTTAGTTGGTTAATCAATGTTAATCTGCTGTTTTAATTTGCTATGTGTACCTAGTTTAAACATTTAGAAGAATGTAAAAGGAACAGAAGAGACAGGAAGATGGCCGTCTACATTCGTTCGATAACCAAAGTGACAGACATTTGAGAAAGAGTGACGACCCAAAAATGGCAATGGGCTGGTCATATCGCTCGAAAAAGAGACGACAGATGTACTACGGCAGTTTTGGATTGGATACCAAGGAACCAGAAAAGAGCAAGAGGAAGATCCCAGGATCGATGGGATAGAGACATACGCCGAGTAAAAGGCGTGAACTGGAAGAAACAAGGATTGATAAAGCTGTAAAAAAAAAGCAATGGTACTCTCATATAAACTTCGACAAACTTTCAGAGAGTGTACAAAAGCTCATTAATAAATAACGTGATCATTCAGTAGACGTTCGAAATTTATTGAATGTCTCTTGGTTCATAATACATCTTTTCCTCTCGATATGGCCTCCTGTTGTACGCAGTTGGCCACTGTGAATAATGAGATTGGTAGGTGGAAAGGGTAGGTTGGGGGGGAAGGGCTTGTGTCCTGGCCGAAATCAAACCGGGATTGTTAGACCCGGCGTACTTAACGTAGAGGAGAAAAGTTTGTGTTGCCATCTATCTGCGAAACGTGGAACTTTTTTTGTTCTGGATGATAAATGCATTTTTGCTATCCTCAAAGCGCTACAATTCATCGGAAAATCAGATTTAAAGAAAGTGGTCATCTGTTCAGACTCCAGAAGTGCCCTACAGACAATCTTGGGAATCCCAAAAGGCAAAACTAAATTTATCTGGCATACGAAGTAGCCCGTGAGATAAAGAAATTGACAGCACAGGACGTGGATATAATACTTCAATGGGTACCAAGCCACATGGGAATACACGGTAATGAAATGGGCGACAGGGCAGCAAAAACACAGCTAGTGGCCAATGAAAAATTGGACGTGGCCACTCCATTCACAGATTTCAGACATTGGACAGCAAAGACAAGAATGGGAAGAGAAATGGGAAAACAACAAAGGAACAAAAGGACTTTGGCATCGGGCAATAAGTAATAAGATCAACAAGAAACCATGGTATGAAATAAAAGAATTAATCAGGAAAAATATTAACCTAATTAACAGACTGCGCACAGGACACACCCTATTAAATGATAAAAAGTACATTATGAAAATCACGGACTCACCGAACTGCTCCACATGTGGGGCAATAGAAGATATTTATCATTACTTTCTCAGATGTGATGAATACAAAGAAACCAGAAAAGAACTAATACGAAAAGCTACGAAAATTACAGATATAATATCCCTAATGACTACTCTTTCAGAACCAGACGCAAAAGCCATCAACTCAATACACAAGTACGTTGTAAAAACCAAGAACCTAATATAAAGTCATTATAATAAAGAAAACTAATAACTAAAACCTAGTATCCCTACCCTCCGCCCTTGGCGAGATTAGCCTAAATGTAAAAAAAAAAAAAAAAATGCATTTTTGTTTGTGAAATGTATAAATTATGAGGCCGAGATTAGGGACCGTCGGAGCATTCGTCTAAACGATTACCGGAAACAGCCTAAAAACAAAAAAACAGGAGAGCCGGTACACGAAGGCCAGGACGCGAAGCTGCTTCTGTTGTACCTCACCGATCAAATGCACTGAGCCATAGTAGCCCGTATAATAGTTCATTATTAATACAGGTTTAGCAGAAAACATACACCATGTTAGCAAGGAAGTGTGGAAATCTGGAAAATACGGCATCTCATATTTGAGAACAGCCACTGCGACAAGAGCGCATTACGCTGAGAAGTGACAGTAATATACTCCGCCGTTTCAGAGATAAAATTTGACTGTTTATTTATTTCGCGTAAATGTTGTAGTGACGGATAATGAGCTCCAATGTGTTGCGTGTTCGGCGCTGTTCAGATACAGCTCCAGGGGCGTGGACTGAAAACGGGTCACCGCATTTACAAAATGCGCTCCTGACGTCTTCGCCATTAATCAAACGCAATTACCCTAATGGACCAAGAACAATGGCGTGCAATTTTTTTCGCGTGCTGATGCTTGCCTCCGATATCGACCTATCGCACGGTGCGGCGCGCTGTGTTCGCGCTGTAAACACTATCGAACGCCGACAGGCCTTTCTCCGCCCACTGTTGGATGCCAATGCAGCACTGCGTTGGTCCGTATACCGAAATGCGCGCGCTCTCCACAGTACGGTTATGTGTGCGAGGGAGGAGGAAGGGTTAGTGGCGGCGCTTTCGGAGGCCCTTGGGACACACCAGGCCCAATGCGGACGGAGCCTGGAGACCGATAAAAATGGGCAGCTCTATGGGCGACATCGGATGAAGCCGAGCGTTCGATATCGTCCGCAGACCCGAAGGAAAACGAAGAACAGTTTTTTCGGTTCGTGTAGGGTAAATTATGCTGATGCTTGCTATTGGTGAAGGAAACGGCTGGAGGCGCTTATGGTTTCAGTATGCCAGCAGTGGCCAGATTCTAATGTACATAAAAATACTACCCGTCAACTACAAATTTAATGCCACAAGTATTAAATCCATAGCCAATCGCACGAGTGTAAATACAACTTTAAATCCGAATTTTGAGCGATTGTATATTCACTTGTGTGTGATACGGGGAGGAATCGAATGATCTGATGTACATATATTTTTTCTAGTGTGACAATAGCTCAGTGATAATAATGGTCAGTTGTTGAACTTAATATTTTCCTTCTTATGAAGTACCAAGCGAGGTGGGTTTTATTGTAGATGACTGTGATAGTGTGTGTGTGTGTTCAGTTTGTGTGAAGAAGGGGAGGGTGAAATCCGATGTCGACCCGTGCAGGCTTACTCTTCCGAAAATCCCAACGAGCCGCCAGGTTCAACGTCTCCAACCGACGGGCGAATCACCATCAGTAGCGCCGTATGCTGTCACTCCATTCGCACTGCGGAGAGGTTTAGGATTTAACTCAGCACTTTTGATCTGGTGATTGCAACTGTGCACCACCGCCTCTCCTACCCTGTCGGCCAAGTCCTGATGATGAAAATTTCTGCCACCACCAGGACTAGAACCAACTAACCCCGTGTCAGCGCAGGACACTATCACAGCGCCACAACCAACTGAGAATAACGGGGTAGCGTTATTAATAGTCATGAATTTTTTTCCATCCCGTGGGATATTTCCTACAAGGGACCGTCCACAAACTACGTGGCTCGGTCTAGGGGGAAGGGGTTGGCTGCAAAGCTATGCTGGGCTACGTGGTGGGGGAGGGGAATTTTTGAGCCACACCACGTAGCTTTTCATTCATATTATTTGTCACAGTCAAAAAGAGGTTCAGAACACGCAACAGCATGTAAATATTTATTTCCAACATTTAATTATCTCCATATGTAATTTACGATAGCCTGACAAGAGAAAAAGGCACGAAATGTCTTCTGGAATCAATAGAGATACAAGCTACGTGCTATGCGGGGGGAGGGGGGGTAGAGACAGAAGCCATGTCGTGGTACGTGGGAGGAAGGGAGGATGGGAGGGAGAGGGGGTTCACAGGAGGTCAGAATGGAGCTACGTGATTTATGCACGCTTCCCAAGTACTTGGTGATGGAAATGTTGAAATTGATCATTTATGAGGGCAGAAGTTTAATTCTTCAATTATTCAAATGGCAGTTGTTTTTTTTTTTTTTTTTTTTTTTTTTTTAATTTATTTGGCCTTTAGCCATGCTGGCCATTTAGCCATTACCAATTGTACAAGCGTTTATTACATTGTTTGTCTATTACATCTGTAACATTTTTCACATCGTAGCAGTAAATCTTAATATACATTGTCTCTGTAGGTTATCCGTATTTCATAGTACCTTACACACATTAAAAGCCAGAACTAATACATTTACGTAATACGCTGGGTGCATAAGGTAGTAACTTTGTCTGGCACATACATACTTTAAAATGGACGATTTGATATTACATTATACACATTGAAATATTGAGTTTGGCAAAAAATCGATTTACAAGGTTCATATATACATGAAATGTTAGGATATGTTACATCTGATTATACAGTTAATTTTTGTTCCTTTGTTTGGCATATAGGCCTACATACATTAAAATAGTCCATTTGATATTATATACATTAAAATATTAAGTTTAGAAAAAGGTAATACAAATTAGGGGTGTAAGGGTTTGGGAGAGGCTATACTAGCCTTTTCCAACCAAATGTCAACCTCTCCTTCACGTGGTGCACCCTGTTTGCACGGACGAGGCTCTGGCGACTGAAAGATTCCCGGTATAAGGAATCACCCACTGCTTGCCAACGGCCTCCGAAAGGAGGGCGGAAGAGCGGGGAGCGGTTCAGGGCACCCTCTTGTCCTTGGGGTTGGAAACGGCCCCTAAAGGCGGATGAATCAGAAATGATCAACGGCATGGGGATGCAGAAGGCAACGGGAAACCACTGCATTAAAGACCCAAAGGGTATCCCGAGGACATGTAATCCTCTCAAATTACATATATCATGATGGCTTCTTCCTGGGTAAAATATTCCGGAGGTAAAATAGTCCCCCAATCGGATCTCCGGGTGGGGACTGCTCAGGGAGGAGTCATCAGAATGGATAGAAACATTCTACGAGTCGGAGCGTGGAATGTTAGAAGTCTGAATAGGGCAGGTAGGTTAGAAAACTTAAAAAGGGAGATGGAACAACTTAAGTTAGATGTTGTTGGGATTAGTGAGATTAAATGGAAGGACGCACAGGATTTCTGGTCTGGGGAACACAGGATAATTAGCACACATGCTGTCAATGGAGTCACTGGTGTAGGATTTGTAATGAACAAGAAAGTAGGGAAACGGGTGAGTTATTATGAACAGTTTAGTGACAGGATTATTTTGATGAGGTTAGAAACTAAGCCCGTCCCAACCACATTAGTACAAGTGTATATGCCAACATCACAGGAAGATGACGAAGAAATAGAAAAAATATACGCTGAAATTGAAGAATTAATTCAATATGTGAAGGGGGAGGAAAATCTAATAGTCATGGGTGATTGGAATGCAATAGTGGGAGAAGGAAAAGATGGGAATACTGTAGGAAGTTTTGGTCTAGGAGAAAGAAATGAACGAGGAAGCAGGTTGCTAGAATTTTGTGAAAGATATAAGCTAGTAGTGGCAAACACACTGTTTAAGAACCATGCAAGAAGAATTTACACGTGGAAACGTCCTGGGGATACAGGCAGATATCAGCTAGATTATATCATGGTCAAACAGAGATTCAGGAATCAAGTTCTAGATTGTAAAGCGTACCCAGGAGCAGACATAGACTCTGACCATAATTTGATAATAATGGAGTGCAGGCTGAAACTTAAGCGAATAAGGAAGCAGTATAAGCAGAACAAACTGGAAGTGAATAAACTGAAACAATCTAGCACTAGAGAAAAATTTGCATTAATAGTAGACTTGGGTCTAAGAAGTATCTCTGAAAGGAGCACAACCGAGGACGAATGGAATGCATTAAAGACCGAAATAATGAAAGCTGGTAAAGAAACATTAGGCTTTAGGGAACAATCTGCCCGAAAACCTTGGATCACAGAAGAAATTTTGGAGCTGATGGATCAGAGGAGAAGGTACAAAAATGCTCAGGATGAAGCAGGAAGAGAGCAGTACAGGCAATTTAGAAATCAAATAAATAGGAAATGCAAAATAGCAAAAGAAAAATGGCTACAACAGAAGTGTGAAGAAGTAGAAAAGGAAATGGTCGTAGGTAAAGTAGATGTTGCCTACAGAAAGATCAAACAGAATTTTGGAGAAATGAAGAAAAGAGGTATGAACATTAAAGCTGCCGATGGGAAACCTCTTTTAAGCTCAGAAGATAGAGCTAACCGATGGAAAGAATACATTGAGAAACTTTATGATGGGGACGACTTGAACAATAGTGTAATGGAAAAGGAAGATGATGTTGACATTGATGACTTAGGGGATCCTGTTTTGAGGACAGAATTTAATAAAGCTCTGAATGACTTAAAAGCAAATAAGGCAGTTGGAATTGGTGAAATCCCTGCAGAACTTCTTAAATCCCTAGGAGAGGAAGGAATCGAAAGATTATTCAAGCTGATATCCAAAAGTTATGAAACAGGAGAAATTCCAACTGATTTTAATAAAAATATCATGTTCCAAAGAAAGCACAAGCCGACAAATGTGAGAATTATCGCACCATTAGTCTAACATCACATGCTTCAAAATTACTGACCAGAATAATATACAGAAGGATGGAAAGGGTAGTAGAAGAGATAGTAGGTGAAGATCAGTTTGGGTTTAGGAAAAATCGCGGTACAAGGGAAGCAATTCTGTCTTTAAGATTAATACTTGAAGGGCGGCTCAAGAAAAACAAAGATACTTTTATGGCATTTGTTGATTTAGAAAAAGCGTTTGATAATGTTAGGTGGGACAAGATGTTCAAAATTTTAAAGAAGTCAGGTCTAAAGTATCGAGATAGAAGAATACTCTATAAACTATATAAGAATCAAGTGGCGGTAATAAAAGTAGAGAATCACGAGAGACATGCATCAGTTAAAAAGGGTGTGAGACAAGGTTGTAGTCTATCCCCGTTAATATTCAACTTGTATGTAGAGGCAGCAATGAAGAAAGTCAAAGAAAAATTTCCATGTGGCATAAGTTTTCTGAGAGAAAAAATCAGTATGCTACGTTTTGCTGATGACATTGTCTTGTTAGCAGAGAGGGCTGAGGATATTGAGAAGTTATTGAATAGCATGAACGAAATACTGAAGGAAGATTTTGGACTGAATATAAATCAAAGCAAGACAAAAGTGATGAAATGTAGCAGATGATACCAATACTAGATTAAATATAAAAATAGGATCGGATGCAATAGGAGAAGTAAGCGAATTCTGTTACTTGGGAAGTAAAATTACAACCGATGGCCGAAGCAAGAATGATGTCAAAAGCAGAATAGTACTAGCAAAAAGAGCTTTCATGAAAAAGAGAAACCTTTTAGTTTCAAATATTGATCTAGGAATTAGAAAGAACTTTTTGAAACTCTTTGTGTGGAGCACAGCTCTTTATGGTAGCGAAACGTGGACTTTAGGAATACCGGAAAGAAAGAAAATTGAAGCATTTGAAATGTGGTGTTACAGAAGAATGCTGAAAATTAAGTGGACAGACAAAGTAAGAAATGAACGAGTTTTGGAAATGATGGGTGAGAAAAGAAGTTTATGGAAGAAGCTTACAGAAAGAAGAGACAGGCTGGTAGGTCATATTTTGAGACACGCTGGATTGGTTAACTTGTTAGTGGAGGGAACAGTCGAAGGTAAGAACTGTAGAGGAAGACAGAGATTAGAATATATAAAACAGATAATTGATGATGTGGGCTGTAAGGGGTATGTAGAAATGAAGAGGTTAGCACAGGATAGGAAAGGATGGAGGATTGCATCAAACCAGTCGAAAGACTGACGACAAAAAAAAAAAAAAAAAAAAAAAAAAAAAAAAAAAAAAAAAAAAAAAAAAAAAAAATACAAATTAATAAAAAATAAAATTATTTACAAAGACTCATATATACATGAAATGAAAGGATATGTTACACTTGATTATACAGTTGATTATTTTTACAGTTCTCGTTTGATTTGCCGTAAAAATGAGTACATGAAGAAGAAGATTTTAAATCTGTTTGTATTTAGTAAGTCTTCAACGCTTGCCGGGAGTTGCTGTCCTGCTTGCACCAAGTGCTTGATGAGGTTGTCAGAGGCTTGTTTGTTAAATGGGCAACCAAAGAATATAAATGGCAGTTGTTACTGTTTAAGTTAGAAGTTGAAGAATTTTAGTTTTTTTTTTCTAATACAGTGAACTCAGCGTTTATTCACAATCTGCTGATCACGTAATAACAAGTAGTTTTATAGTTAATTACATTTTTTTTAAACAAATCCTCCATAAATTTCTATTAAATGTTGTTCCTCATCAGTCAGATGCTATTACACCTTGTGTATTAGGTAATTCGAATGTAGAGCAATGTGTTTGTATGAAAATTTCGGCAAGACGTAATAAATACTATTAGAAGTGACGTCACACTTGGGGGCTTTGTTAGGGGGATAACAACGGCCAGAGATGTTTCACGCTCTCACAAAAGATGGCGCTATTACAGCATGTTAAGGACTTAGCTTCATTAAATGCTTCTGTAGTGATTCAGTATTTTCCCCTTTAAGTTAAACTTTGAAATCAACCATAAAGAAAGCATGTATTTCGTCTAAACCTACATGTTATATTTTTCGAACAATTGAATTATTGGAACACTGCGTTCAGCCCGTAATTTTTTATATGTGGTAACATAAAAGAAAATGGAACGCACTACGGTATGCATGTTCCACATACGTTTTTCTGATTTACTTCTTCCGGTCTTTTGGTTCATTTTACTTATAAATTTTACTTATGTAGATTGTATTTTGATATAATTGTGGGGATCAGGGTATAATATTGAGACTCAAGCGTCAGTATTGGCAAATAGTGTGTAAGGCGTTAGTTTAACTTTTAGTGGAATTGCTGTTACAAAGTTGTGGTTATATGATTTGTTCGTAAAAATATGAGACCTTCTATGTTCTGTTTAATTTCCTCTTTAATTTTTAATTGTCATGGACCTAACGCTCCGGTGACAATTTCCTTACACGCCTATTTTTCCCCTTTCCTGTACTTATGTCCTCTACATCTTTCAACTTTAAATGTTTTCAGAGTGTTTGGTAAATTATTTATTATCTGTCTTGGTAATTGATACCAATCCGTGACCTTCTTACCAACTAAAAATATCTTCCCACACCTTTGTCTCTGAAATCGAGCCAGCTTGTGGTCATGGACATCTTTTCCTTTCCGTGTAACTCTCTTCATTCTTCTACCAATATATTTCCACGCATCGTCATCAATATGCAAACTGTCTTCATCCTCCTTCTGAGTTTCTATGGATCACATTCCAGTTCCTTAATCACATCAGTTACTACTGCGTTCTGCGGTAATTTCGAAAGACAATCTATCAGCCCTTCTCTGAATCCCCTCTAATTCCTGGGTCTTGTTAGGCGGAATAGGAGTAGTACGGCAAAATTAGAAATAAGGTGAAAGCAACGCGGCGTTTTATGGCTCTTGCGGAGGCAGGACTGGTATTTCTGGTCTGGCACCCGGTGCCGTCCATTGTGCTGATCGAACTGACATTTCCCTCCTGGAACACTTTCCCCGATGACCTTCGTTCTCGTGTTTGCCAAAGGTTAGGCGCGGCTCGTTGCAGGTCAGACGCAGCACTGTGTAACAACTCCGTCACCTCTCCTCTAATTCTGTACTCCGTTTCATGTCAGCAAATTATGGTACTACGACCTCGCCAAGAATAAACCACGGGAACGGCGACCGAGGGTGTTGACGCGCCAAGCAGGGTTTCCACCGCACCAATAACAATTGCCACAGTATGTTGCATTATTTCCTCGTCTCTGGGTTTTTCTGGTTTAAGGAAATGTCCTGTAACCAAAGGGAAACCACAATCTGAGGTTTTATATAAGGGTCATCACAGCAACCGGTCTGCCCAGTAATTTTTATTTGTGTAAGCAGGAAACGCAGATGTCACAGGTGAATATTAACGAAATTGCTCGATCAGCTTGCAACAGTCAGTTTCTGAACATAAGAACGACAGTACTTCTGTCCAAAGTACCGTAAACATTCTTTGTCTTTGTATTAAGAAATGCAATATTAAAAGAAACTGTGAAATAAATGAAAAAAAACTTTATGGTATCAAGTGATAGTAAAAGTGTGTATAACGGAAGCAGCTCATGCGAATCCACGAAATTAATTTCACTTTGAAAGCTGAAGGAGTACTTACAACCATGAGGACAATCTGCGCTCACCTGCGGAAAAAAGAAGCGAATATTAATAAACACATTTGAAACAATATGTAATACTAAAATATTAAACACCGTTTCTATGAATAATTGTCGAATTAATTCAACAAGATCTCAAATATAATATTTTTATAATTATAATCAGTGAAGGATTCTCATACAGTTCATCCCGCAACCTATTAGTTATACACGTCTTTCTAACAATTGGAAGTATTTACGTAGCTGTACTCAGACAATGAAGTTTCACTTCCAACTTAAGGTTAGTATGTGATACCAAACCCACTATATCTGACCGCTGCGGGTTTGTTTCTTTTATTCTGGGTCATGCTCTTCCATTTTGATCGGGCTGGATCAGTAAACCATCCTTATTTCGCTCTTCCATGGTTTCCCGATATTATCCAGCGAATGCTGGGATGGTTCCTTTAATAGTCTATGACCGAACTGCTTCCCATTCCTTTCCAAATCCTCTTCCTTTAGGGCAGAGAGGCAGTCTGGTTCCTATAGCAGCCAGTGATGCCATAGAGCTTAGGCGTCGCAAATTATTAAAAAAAAACTTTGTAAAGGTCGCGGCTAAAGCAAAAGAATTTTGAATGGTGATCAGTGGCACTGTTATACAGTAAAACGAATAACTTAAGGACATTCTGTTTAGAAAAATTTCTTAGATGAGAAATTTAACATCCACCTATTTTAATACTAATCCACAACAAATGTTATCGGTAGTGGCTCAGCTCTAAGACAGGTATTAAAAATCAATAGTTATACTTTTTATGCAATTTTTAGAAACAAAAAAACGAAGAATTCTTGAATAAATAAATAAATTTCTACTTTTGATTCGAGTTCATAAACGTCGATGTTACTGGATGCCATAAAAGATTTCGGTTAATACTTCTGGTGAATTTGTTGACTGAAATGTGCTTTTAAATAACAAGATTTTCGAGGCTACTTTACTGGAATCTCACACTTTCTTTGCGAAAAAAAATAAAAAACAACTCAAAAAGAAACTTACGCACTTGGAAGCTATATTCAAATTGCTATCGATACCACGCTCGATTATCAGAAGCGACGACCGAGCTAGTTTATAATGTCAGAAACTTCGAAGTTAAATGAAGTGCAATTTCAAAATGAAACAATGTCAGATAAATCACTCAGTGGCATCAAAAAAGGGTCCGTGTGCGTTAAAAAAAATCACTGAGTTGCTCTACAATAGAAAGAGATTCAGTTTGCGGACACCGTTTCTTAATTTGTTGGCCTCTCGATTACTCAAAATATTGAAAGGTCCCCGCTGAGGCTGGGACTTTCTGAAGTCGTTAACCCGACTTACACTTCTGGCACATCTTGCAGTGTAATGTGAAGTACGCCAGAACGCTACTGTGATTCTGATTCCCGGTTAAACTGTTGGTTCCCTTTACCCGATAGGATTACCGGGCTGGATTAAGGTAGCAACATAGAGGTGCGAATCGAAACTCTTTCACTCTGCGTCCCAACCCTTCAAGGATATCCCGGCCAGTAATGCTACACGCATCATCGTTGTTATCTATAGAACTTTATTGCAACATTATAAATTAGACTTATTATTCACTAGTGATCACAAAATTATGGTCCGAATGTCTAGAAAATAACAGCAAAGTACTTCATAAATGACGACAAAAAGCAAGTCTGGTACTGCTGTAAACACATACTGAATGCATGGAAGAAAGTTTCAAGATTATGCGTAATGATAGCGTTCGGAGAACACTGTGCTGCTACTTGTAGTGGCGCAGGGTCAGAGAGTATGTTCGCCGTTATTAACAGCTTACTCCTTGATTGGATTAGCTTCGGCGCGCATCTGGGTCGCACCAGCCGTCCACGCAGCAATTGCTTTCCATTAGCCACCGGGCATGCAGATTAATGTGTAACCGGCAATTGCACTGTGAACTACTCGCAAACTGCTTGCCCTCGAAACGACGTTCCGCCTATTACCGAAGTGCACTGCGCTCTTACGGCAGTTTGACGTTATCTGCAGCCTTTCCCCCAAACGGCCTCCAGTTGAGAGGGTCCGCTCGCCGTTATCCCGAGGGCTGCCGGGTAATGGCTCGAAGATTGACACACGGCACAACCTCCACTTACACGTCCTATGACCCGTGCTCTCTCGTACTGGTATCGCACATTACAATACTTGCGAATGACTGAAAATTGCACGGTACTACAGTCACTTTTCTACTGGTAATCATGTATAAAGGCGTAATGTTTACTCTGTTTTAGTTGTGGAGGCTAAGCAGTGGTACTCTAGCACAGCTATTCTCTACCTATGGTCCAAGGACCACATGTAGTCCGCAAAGATTGAACAGATGATCCACAGACAGAATATTAAAATCTTTATTGTAATTGCATTAAAGATATCATAAAAAATCAACAGTGTTTCCGTATGAATTCAATACATGGTTTAAAATTTATTATGTTATAACTGAACAATGCAATATGTACCAAATGTTATTAATGTAGAAGCAGATACAAAATTAGGTGCATTTAAGTTAGCGGTTCGCAGAATTGTTTGACGCACTTTATTGGTCTTCGGGATGAAAAAGGTTGAGAAAGGCTGTTCTAGCCTAACCACAGAGATCAGCTGGATACCAGGACATAAGGAATCACAGTGTATTATTGATCTTTTGCAGCAACGACGTTTTCCTCTGGTTCAATGAGCCAGCTACGATTGATTTCCATGCACATACCATAAAGTAATGATTTTTTGACTTTACAAGAACTTGAAGTAGAGAATCGTACAATTTGTCTATAACGTAAAACCATAATGTGCATGAGAATTTGTAACAGTAAGTTAATTACTTTGATTTTGTATATTTAATTAGCAGAGAACCCGGCGTTTCTCGGGGGATGGATATGAAAATTCTGATCTTTATACAGTTTGATCGGATTGTCGTAAGTAATCCTCATCACCATCAACTTTGGCTGATTTCACCACCGTTTTCGAGACATTTGTAAAAAACTGAATCGTTACAAGTGTAAATTCCCCTTACGAGGATGATGGGGGGAGAGGGAGTGGGTTTTGTAAATCAAATGAATACAGTATTTTTTTCTTTCTTTTAAAGTATACATGTGCAAAGTCCCTTCGAAATCGGCTAAAAACTGTAGCTTTGCAAAAATTAAATGGGCTAAATGGGGTGAGGAAATGGTATTTTATAAGCAAAATATAGACAGTTTTTTTCTCTTTGTTTTAAAGTATACGTGTGCACATTTCCTTCAATATCGGAAAGAAACTGTAATTTTGTACAAAGAACACTGACAAAAATTAAGAGAGTTGAAAGGGGGAGAGGGGTTGAGTTCCTGCAAACCAAATGTGGATAGTATTTTTCTCTTTGTTTTAAAGTATATGTATACAAAGTTCCATTGAAATCTGATAAAAACTATTAGTTTGTATTAAATTTAAGGGGTGTAAGAGGAGTTGGTGTTTTTGGTCAGAAAATTTCTCTATGTAAAATACGCATATGTGCCAACTTTCTTGGTGTCCGGTCAAACGGTTTCTAATTCTATAAATCTTGGATAATATCTGTTTATATATATATAATTTTAGTTCTTATCAACTGTTAAAAACTACATTCAAAAATTTTAAGTACTTTCATAAGTATTAATAACATTTACATTGTGCGATCTCTTCTATAGCTCAGAGGTTTTATAAATATATTATAGTTTTGATATAGGTATTTTGAATCAAGAACTTTGGTTTATGAAAGCAAAGCACTACAACTGAGCTGCCAGGCCACTAGTGTGTGCTCATACCGGACAATTAGCCATTTGCCCCCGTGCTGATTTCACGAATCAGGCCTTTCTTCTGCCCCTTTCGTCTTGGCCGCATTGTCCAAAACGATGATGCAATAGACATACAATGATTTCGGACAGAGAAACAAGTGGTTCTAATTAAATGTTATTTCAATACCGATACTAAGTTATACGCCATAAACAGTTATCATCATTTCAGTTAATTGGTTTCTGAATTTGTTCACTCTAGCAATGTTGCAGGCCATTTCTCCGCAAAATTGTTAGCAAATTAAATGATAATAAAGAACACCAACGCAACTGTCTTTATATGGTTTAAAATTGACGCTATCAACACACCACCATAACGGCAATTAAACAAAGTGACCAGGGCGAACAAGTGAGTACTTATAAGGCGCAATGCTTAAATCTAGCTGTCAACGTTAGACAAATGGCTTTAGCTGGAACATGCTTTGGGGAAAAAGCAGAGATGCAATGCTACAATCCCTAGTAACACCGATGTAAATAATAAGTAGTCAAAAATCAGTAATACATTCCGAGCGGTCTGGTGGCTCAGTGGTTAGAGCGTCTGACTGGGGTTCGAAAGATTCCCTGTCTGGGCGGGGGTTTTCATAGGGCCTTAACCTGACCTTCACCTCTGAAACAGCTTGCTGAGTAATATGAAGTACGCCAGAACGCTTCCGTGGTTCGGATTCCACGTAAAACTGTAGGTCCCTAGAACAGGGTAGGATTGCCGGGTTAGGATAACGGAGCTACGACAGGGGCGGAATGAGCAACCAATAGAAACGCTGCGACCAGATCATTACGACCACACGGAATTATCATTTATAGTAATAAATTCCGATTTAGGATTACGTTAAACATTATATAATATATTTTGTAATTAAGTGTAAATTTCAACTCAGATTCGTCACTTATGATGCCTCAATGAGAGGAGAGACGCGTATGGCGTTAAACCATACAAAAACAGTTTCACTGGCGTTCTTTATTAACATTTAATGTTTCACCTAGGATTCTCAAAGCATTTACCAAATTCTTCGCTATGCATCTTTCCATCGTTTAAAGTATCATCTTCGTACCGTCCTTGTCGCCAATTACTCGATCTGCCTGTTCAGCCGTGTTACCTAGAGAGGGCTGTAGCTGTTCCGGAACGTGTTCCGCCCCTGATTGATTGCTGTGGTCGACCCGCCCGCACCGCAATAATTCAGCGCTGGCGGCCTAGCTAGAGCGCGGTATAATCGCACTCCTGTTGTGCTTTGCGAAATGATAAGCTTCCGACTAGCGCTGCCCCTGTAACTACGGCAACTGGTAATTTCGAAATTAGCGGTTCGCTCTCGGGACGGGCGGCCAAACAATGCGGCGGCATCTCCCGCTAATTACAATTAGCTAGCCGATAACACGAATTAAGTCTATTAATCTGACGGTCGTATTTTACTCGGGACAAGCAGTTACCTACCGTAACAACTACTGTCGGTCCGCGCTTTCACCGCCACAGATAATAGAAGAAGATGCTACGGCGCGGTGTAAATCGCTGACAACCTGTGAAAGAGACAGGACTGTTTACAACCGGAACACACGAGTTAGCAGTCAGCCGGCCCTCCAAACTTTAATCATGAAGAAGCGGGGTCCGTCATGCGGAAAATAACGGACCTATTTCTGACTGCAGGTACGGCGCGGGTAACGAAATATTAATTACAGAATCTAGTTACGACAACAAAACGACGAATCGCTGTGTGGAGGCAACGTTACTTCAACCGCGTAACGGACGTTACAACATGGAAACGCTGTGCGGCAATACGACAGGGGCCGCGTCAGCTTCAAATCTCCAATATTTAAAAACTCTTTAGGTCACGGGAAAAAAATAGTTTCTAAAGAGACGTTCTGTAGGAAAGTTTTCTCTTGTTTCTAAGGATGCCGAATTCAAATGCATCTAAAAATTACCCGAGAAATCGACCAAGCAAGATATTGTAAATAATCATATGGAGCTGCGGCACAGTAGTGCGTTGTTTAATTTAATTGAGAAGGAGCCCACGCTCCAGTGGCAATTTCCCTACACATCAATTTTTCCCATTTCCTCTAACCGCCTATTTTTGCCCTCAACAAACTTCAACTTTAAACTGTTTCAGAGTTTTTGGTAAACCATTCATAATCTCTCTTGATAATTTATTTCCCTTAGCTACTAAAGAAAATCTTCCCACACTCTTGTGTTTGAAATCAAGTGCCAGCTTGTGGTCATGGTCATCTTTGACATTCCGTGCACCTCTCTTAATTCTTCCAGCATACACTCTGTGCACTCCCAAGACTCTTCATCTTGCTCCTGTCATCTAACGAATCCCATTCCAGCTCCTTTATCATACCAGTTACTGGTTGTGTTTTGCAGTAGTTTCCACCACAGTGTAGAGTAAAATGTTTCCGATCGGTGCATTAGAAATAAGCGGCCTGGTGACTTGGTGGTTAAGGCGTCTGAATGGAGATCGAGATTCCACCGGTACGAATCCTACACTCGGCGGAGATTTTCATAGGCTCTTAACCCCACTTTCACTTTTGACACAGTTTGCTGTATATTGTGAAGTACGCCGGAAAGTTTCCGTGGTTCGGATTTCACGTCAAACTTTAGGTCAATTTTACCCGGTAGGATTATCGGGTTAGGTTAGGTGAGGTGGAAAGAAAATGGCGACCCTGCCTCCAATACCAGGCTAAGAAAGCATCAGAAGTAATTTTCGTGGATCGAGAAACAAGACGCATTCCAGAGCCTCTTTAAAACTTTCTTAATGATTAGATCCCATACCTTCGTGTTTTGTTTTTGTTTGCTTAGGTCTCTGCACCCTGTCCACACAAGATTATTAGTGGCAGGAAACGACTGGTAACCCCGAAAGGGGAAGGAATTCGACCATGCTTCTTGAAGGAAACATCCTGGCATTTGCCAAGAATAATTCTGACAAACATGGAATACCTAAAATCTGGATGGCTGAACGGGATTCTAGCCCGCGTCCTCTCGAATGGCAGCGAAGAGCGTCATAATATCTTTCAAACAGTCTCCTAAAGATAACAACGCCGATGTCGTAAAGCCTGGGGTCTTCTAGGAGACGGATGTAAGACTACGTAAAGTTTAGGAAACAATACAGATATCTGGAAGTAACGAAATTACGATCGCAAAATCTGAAAACGGCCGTAATAACATGGAGTCAGAAGAAGGAGTTATAGACAGTAATTACTATCAATAAGTTTGGAGAGAAATACTTTGCTCTATGCAGGATTCATCATGGGAAAATATGTCTGTTATCATTATAATGCAACCTCACCTCTTCAATTAGCTGTCTTTCGCACTGAATATTTTTAATCCAGAGCGTTCGTCTTAAGACATCCTCCATTTGGGCAAAGCATGGGAAGGAATTCGGCGTGGCCTTTTTAAAGGGAACGGCCCGTCATTAGTCGCGAGTGATTCGGGGAAACTATGGGAACCCTTATCTGGGTGGTCGTACGGGGATTCAAAGACGCGTCTTCCCGAATATAAGGTCAGAGAGTTTCCTCTCATCCACCATGCTCGGTGTTATTACAAAGCAAAAATTAACAGATAATAGTTATAATAATCGTATTCACGGAGAGGTCTGGTAGATAATTGGCTAAGTCTCCTGCTTTGAAAATTCAGGGTCCCGGGTTCAAAATACACGCAAGATAGAAATTTTTATGGACCTTTCTACGTTAATACTAAGTATGCCAGGACGCATCATAGTTCGGTTTCCACTTTAATATGCACGGTAAATCAAAACTTTGTCAGCCGAACTACTCTTCGATGTCTCCCTAACCAATAATACAAAATGTATTTACCTATTGTAAGTATACAGGGTACATTTGTGCCGGGAGCGTCACGTGAAGAGTTTCGTCAGTCGGGAGCAAGACACGGCTGTGGGAGCAAGACTCGAGAAGGAGCGGGCGCGATTGGCGGGAAGCGCGTCGTGTTGTGTCCGGCTCCGACAAAGAAACGCGAAGTATGATTTAATTAGTGCGGGATATTAAATAGTTCAGAACAGTGAAAGCAGGCGGTGAAACAGAAAAAAAGACTGCCACTTCATTGTGAGGAACAGTGTGTGTGAACTCGCGTAATTAATAACTGTCGGTGTTCGAACTCATTATCGAGCTGGTGGAAGTGTTAACAAATGCAGCAACCTGCAACTCGGAAATACGAAGTTCCGATATAAAAATTCACGGTCATATTGTAAAATGGTGGTCGCAGCAAACATTGAAGACGATTAAATTGTTTGTTGTCTTACAGCAGCTTCTGACATGTTATTTGGAAACTTAAAACATTTCAGAACCTTTACAAACATTCTGTTGGGGGTTACCAGGTCCGAACTTGTGTATAAACAGAATATTCCTTTTGATATTACACACTGTTCTTTATTGTTTGTGTTTTGTTTATGGCTTTATGCTCGTTGGTGTTGAGGTTGTTAGAGCCGAGAAAGGACTGAGTGACAAGGAACGGAGAGGAATTCGGCCAGTACTTTTCAAGGAACAATTCAGACACTCTCCTGGAATGGCTTAGGGAATCATGGAATACACTGATCTGGATTCCCAGATGGGGATTCGAACCCGCGTCGTCCAGATTGCGAGGCTCTCCCGGCAAATTCGGTCTGTTGCAACGATTATGTTAACGACCTCTGCACACGAAGAACAGCAGTGTTAAAAATTACTTCATAACTTTTGCAGAGAGTCAAAGCCCAGGTGTTCAACTACGTCGAATAAAATTGAGTAATACTTAAAGCTAATGTAACAGTGAATCGGTGAGTAGTGCGCAGAATGCATTGGTTTCTTAGTTTGCCATTCAGAGCCGAGTTTGCAGAGCGTATTTTCGGAGAGTTGGTGGCTGTTTTGTCGGTGCCTGTGACAGACGTGAGCTGAATGTTCTGGAGGCCGGGCCAGCAATGCAGCGAGCTCAGCCGAGCATCAACCGTGACGGGTCCCAGGGCTGTGCGGCACTCGGCGTAAAGAGCAACGCTGCACCACTCCAAAGCGACGGCCTGTCTTACGGATCAGTCCTATTGATACCACTACAACAGTTGGCAGTGACCTCGCCGTTTACATAAATATACAGGTGGCTTATGGATTTCACTGCAAAAAATTTCTTTACTGAGGTTCAATCCAAGCTATAAGCGTATTTTGCTGTGATTAAATCTGCAGCAGTAAACTTTAAGCAAATATAAAATTTAAAAGTTAGATAAAGTAGCTCAAACATTGTAAACTTTTACAGCCCAGCACAAAGACAGACGATGCGGCTGAAAATGGGGTCTAAGAGCCCGCAATGCATTCTTGAAGCAAACGTGCACATAAACTGCGGTTATCGCATATCATTCTCACTCTCTTTCACAAACGGACCTTATTTAAAAATTAATAACTGTATATCTCTTCTTTTTTTTGCTTACAGTTTTACTCCTCGTCGAGATCATAGGGGCGAGAAAGGACTGGAGGCAAGGAATTCGGCCATGACCTTTTGAAGGAGGGAGCCCGGCATTGACTTGGAGTGATTTGGGGAAACCATGGAAAACCCAAATCTGGATGCCCGGACGGGAATTCAGACCCGCGTCCTCCCAAATGCGAGGCCAGAGCGTTAACGCTCACCGACCACACTCAATTGGTATTTCATAACGATGAGGGATTGTAATACTATTTACCGCATTTAAGGAAAATAGCAACTATGTGACTCGGAATAATAATACAGAACAGTGATTAAATTTCCTTAAGCTTTTATGAAATTCATCTGTCCTTCTTGTGTGCCGAGATGAAGCCAGTATCAGCTTTAATAACTGTCAGTAAAGCGTCCCAAAATTAGCATTATATAATTATTACTAAACAGTGTTATTCACAGTCTGGAAATCACTTAATTGGTACGCCCTTAAGGGACACCCTTGCACTATGAGGTAGATAGTTTGGCAGTCTTCTCCACAGACATATTCCGAGGATGATGTCACAACCCACTTGTCTGAAATTCAGATCTGGAATCAGAATTTTCCATTTGAACAGGGAGGGTAAATTCAAATGACTGCACAAAATACTTGAAGAAAACGTTATTGATGTCGCCCATCAGAAAACACACACACCGAAAATTAACAACAGGCGAGAGCCTGAGAGTGGCAGATGAGGGATTATACTCTGGCCTCGCATTCGGGAGGACGCGAATCCGAATCCCCCGATATCCCCCGATATTTTGCCCCGATATTTTGCTTTTTCGTGTTTTCCCGTATTCACTCCAGGCGAATATCGAGATGTTTCCTTCAGAAGGCCATGGCCGAATTCCTCTCCTTTCCTTGCCCTTAGTCCTTCCCCGCCATTAATGACCTTGACGTCGACGAGGCGTTAAGACACATGCAAAATAGCTGAGTCTGGAGGTAAAATGCCTGGGTATGACCTAATTTGAAATACCCACATTGATTGTGTTGCCGTTTGCAATTTCATGAGTCAGATAGACACAGTCCAGACATCTCATGGCAATACGACGTGATTTATCAGAGTTCTAAACGACGAGATGTTTCCTCAGAGAAACGAGGTTTTATTTTTACAGGTTATGCTGACATTAGATGTTTTTCGGTCTATGGACTCATATGTTTATCGGGAACAGCACATGTAAAACACGACCAACAATAGCGAATCATTGGTGACCAGTCCCTATTCGCTAGAATTATTAGTGACATCAGAGAATCTGAACAATGAAATCACATGTACAATAAGTGCAGTCCGTACTGGTGAATATGTATCAGATCAGTACATCGCCACTTATTTCCAGGGTAATGGACGGTATAAACCATCAGAGCCCAAGCGTTAGCAGCGGGTGCAGTTTTTCTCTTAGCCTCGTTAAGTCTCTAATTGGCTCCAGAGGTCTCCCAACATGTGACGGCGCGCAGTGAGTCACTCCAGGTTTCAGAGGTGATGGCTTCGTAGTGTAGCGGCGAAGTACGCCGAGGCAGAGCAACCAGTTTCTCATCTAGCATTTTGGTCGCTTTGTTCGCAAGGACAGCTGTGCCGTCTGTCCACCATGACGAGATAGTTCAACAGACACCGCTCCGCAGCATCCGTGTTCTTCAAGCATGTGTGGTAGTATCCTGGAAAATTCCGAAGAACAACAAAGGTGGCGACTTTATTTCAAAGGCGTTTGTCTTTCTTGGAAAGATTATAAGCCCCAAATAGGTCTTATCCAGCAATGATTCGCCGTAGAATAGGGTATGACCCTGAACTATAATCGAGAGAAAAATAGCCAAGGTAATTCCTGTTTTCAAGTAAGGAGATCGGAGTGATCCTAGGAATTATCGACCCATATCTCTAACATCTGTATGCAGTAGAATTTTGGAGCATGGCATATGCTCTAACATTATGAAGTTTGTAGATGAGAACGAGTTACTTAACCGTGTCAACACTGATTTCGGAAGAAGTGATCGTGTGAAACTCAATTGGCCCTATTTTCCAATGACGTAATGAAAGTTATCGATGCAGGATCATAAGTTGATGCTATATTCTTGAATTTTCAGAAATCTTTTGATTCTGTACCTAACAACCGACTTTTAGCGAAGATTCGAGCATACGGTATATCGGATCAGATGTGCGAATGGATACGTGATTTTGTAACTGCTCGATCACAGTATGTCGTTGTTGACGGGGAAGCCTCTTCTAAGCTAGATGTTACTTCTGGCGTTCCTCAATGAAGTGTAGTGGGACCACTTGTTTTCTTAATTTTTATAAACGATCTAGATGACAACGTTGAATGCTGGTTGCGATTGTCGACGATGTAGTTATCTATAGGGAAATAAGGTGCTCTGACGATTGCTTAGAAATTCAGCGAGATTTGGATGCTATTTCCGAATGGTGCCGTAAATGGCAGCTTACACTTAATTGCAAAAAGTGCAAGGCAATGCAAATGAATAACAAAAAGAATCAGCACAAAGTAAATAATTCAGTTGTTGACATGGTTAATTTCCTGAAGTATCAGGGGGTAATAGTACAAAGCAACATGAAATAGGACTTGCACATAACTTCCGTCGTAGGCAAAGCTAATTCTAAATTACGTTTCATATGTCGTATTCTGAGGAATCGTAATGCCCATACAAAGGAAATACCGTATAAAACACTAGTGCGTCCGCATCTGGATTACTGTTGTGGAGTTTGAGATCCGTATCGCAAGGGCCTGATTGACTCAGTGGAGAGAGTACAGAGGAGAGCCGCTCGATTCGTGACTGGTTGCTACAGCCCTTATGAAAGCGTCACAGAACTGATACATAGATTGTGCTGGGATCGTTTGGAAGACAGACGACGTCATTTGCGTTCGAATGTATTGGAGAATATGCGAAATTCTATGACCTACAAGTGCAGTGAGATACTTCTTCCGCCAACCTTTTTGGGTCGCAATGACCGGAGGGATAAGATTCGAGAAATAAGATGCCGCATTGAAGCTTTTATGTATTCTTTCTTTCCTCGCGCTATTCGTGATTGGAATGCACGGATTTAAGATTGACGCTTAGAACACTCTGCCACCCACAATGTTTGTGAATTGCAGAGTATGGATGTAGATGTAGAGTAGTGTAAGTAATCCGGAAGGAAGCAGCAACATGTCCACAACGCCACTAGTGGAAACTGTGCTACCTGTATTAGCTGCAACATGACTGACTATATGTAATCCAAGCCTACGTTAGACTATAAATTCATTATACTTGTGAGTCACGTACAATGCGAAATTGCTTTAATCTAAGGTGGGATGATTAATCCATGATTTTAACATCAAACAAGAAGGTGCGACAAAGTTAAATGACATGAAACAACAACTATTTACGTGTCTGGTTTGAAACGATATCGTCCTTGATTAAAGATTATTATATAAATTGCGAAGTAAACATACATATATTTACAGAATGTTATAAGAAAACCGTACTTAAGTGTTGCGAGCCATGATCGTAATATTAACGTATTTTAGAAGTGTAATAGCACAACATCAAACATTTCAGCGACTTTCGCTTGCTCTTCTGTTCAGTAATAAGTAAATGCCATGTTGAATGGAAAGTTTTACAACTTAGAATGTAGCATCAGTCATCATAGTATCTTTCAAAAACATGTAAAAGAAGAAATGAGCTTTGAATTAATAGTTTGAAGAAATATACAAGACGGTATGTAAATTACAAGCTGGAGCATAATTATAATTATCATTTCAACATGCTAACATCTATTCTCTGCCAGCACTTTTTCCGGCCCATAACGGAGTAGAATCTATATAAATTCATAAACCCGTTTTTTATACTATTACAAAACAATGTTTGCATACTGAAAAAAATAGCAGAAGATGGAAGCGTGTAAAGTGATTGTTCTATACTGCTGCTTCTAACTAAAGAGGTAAGAGAAAAATAATATCTGGCTGCAACCAGCTTCAAGTAACAGTTCAGACAAACTGAACTATTTTTATCCTGTATGTTTTAGGCAAGTGGTTAAGACGTCTTAATGGAGATTGAAAGGTCCCCCGTTATTCAACGGAGTTTTCGTAAGGCCTTTAACCCGACCTTCACCTCTGCCACAGCTTGCTGTGCAATGTGAAATACGCCAGAAAGCTTCCATGGTTCGGATTTCACGTTAGACTGTAGGTCCCCTTTACGCTGTAGGATTTCGAGGTTAGGTTAGGTAAGGAGAAAATGAATTGGTCCCATTACTTCCAGTACCTGGTTAAATATACCTCCTTCGGGAGGGTCCCACCAATCTTCAGGTTGAATACCAAGTTAAGCTTCTACAGACAACCTCAAATTAAAGAAAAAAAGTTTGGTAACAGAAACTCTTAGCGGTGTTTTGTGATGAATCACTATTGTCTAATGTAAAAAGCCGAATATGGCAGTAGACACATAAATAGCTAAAAAAATTGTAAACAGAAAAAATCTGTGGAATTGAATACGACTAAAATATACTGTTCTTACTTTCCTTTTATGGTTTTGCGCTGCGTTTTTCTAGCTAGTGATGCTGTAAAAAGACAGTGCAAACCAGAAAAGAAAAATAAGTGCAATTTTCCAAAATAACACCTGCGAAAACTGTGAAATTTTACTTATTTTATTCCCACTGAAATAAATACATCAGTGCTTTAGGAAGCCGTCATAATATTGAATGACTCAGCATGATAGCTCTCAAAGCATTTTGATTAGTCTTCCTGAAATGTTGTGAAGTAACAGTTTGTGAAAGGCGGAGGTGATTACGTTTGTTCTGGCTTCTGGGGAATCCGTGGGCGCAGATAAGACGACGGTCCAATCTTCTCTGTGCGGAGTGCAATCCCGCGATAAGTGAAGCCGGAGGCCTAATTGGGCGGGGCCCCGGCGACCCACTTATCTGCATTCTTGTCTGCTAGCCCTGCCGGACGGGTGAAAGTAATTGAAGCAGGAAGCGGCGAGAGAGCGTTACGCTAATCATATCCACCCGGCACGTGCAGCCAGCTCCTACCACCTCGCTAGCGTCTCAGAAGTGTCTACGACTTTCAGCTTCTTTATTTTACGCTTACCAATCGTGGATAACGGTCTGGCCCGCATTCAGGAAGACGCAGGTTCTAATCCCCTTTTTGATATACAGATTTCGGTTATCTCTGGTTTCCCGTAACCGCTCCAGTCGAATGACAAGATGACTCCTTCAAAAGACCATAGCAGAATACCCTACCGTTCTTTTCCCTTAGTTCGTTCCCAACTTTAATGAACTCGACTTCAACTATGAGTAAAGCCATAAGCAAAATAATAATAATAATAATATAAATTCACTCTCACATGTTTTCAGACAGTGTAATTCTACAAAAAACACTCTTGTAAAAATAGGCCAAGTCTCGTGGTTGTTTAGTGACAAAAAGTTATGAGATCTTCTTCAGAGCCAAGTCTAAACTTTGCAGTGTGTATTCACTTCACTTTCTGAAACAGTACGGTTTCTCTCGGTGTTATAGAAGGTCGTTTATTTAGAATAAAATTATTCTGGCGAGTTGTCCATTATGCGTACCATATTTCCGCAGACCTATAAAATGTTATAATTATTATCAATTTGTATTAAAGAAACTGCAAACATTACTTAGCAAAATCTTATGCATTTAATACACTCTAAAATATTATGGAACTAAGTTTATACCGAGACATCTATGAAAATATTGCAATTAATTAAAAGTAACTATGATCTGGCAAGCATTAATAGGATGTAATAGTGTCTTCTGCCACACTAAATATAGTTAAAAAACTGACATACACAATTTGACAAACAAAACTTGAATAAATAAAAATCAGAAGACAATTACATAAACGGTTCCTTATTTTTTTGTCACTGTTTGAAGTAAGAAATCTAACACAAGTAAAATACAGTGATTTCACGATTCGACGGCTTAAATTCTAAAGAGAAGTTTTTTTTATAATCAGACTAACTTAAACTTAGCAACAAAGTATCAAGCTGCCATGCATTCTGCATCTATACTGAATGATCGCACAATGTGAATAGATAAACAAATAAGCTCTGACCAGAGTCCTACATGTGAACAATGTAAAATGTTTGGTATCTGTTCACTAGATCTCGACACTATTTCGCGTGCAGTCACGTTGTGTTGGCGGAGCATCCACTCGTCCCGTCCGAGGTCAGTGGAACCGGAAGTTCCCCTGCTGTGACAAGTGTCTTCCGCATGTGCCAACCAACTTGCGCAGTGCTGACTCGACCGGTGCTATTTTTAAAACTCAGCCGCTCGTAAACCAGGCCACTGCGTCTATTGAGGTTGTGCGCGGGTTTGCAGCACGAATAGGAAGACAGGTAAATGCACAACACTAGACAATCCGATAACTGGTTAGAACTCTAAAACGGTCCAGAACATCGAGGCAATATTATCCTTAGATTCACCGAAGACTGTTCGTAGCTATTATTCTCACCAAATGCAACCAGCAGTTGTATTATTGGTTGGACAACAGAAACATCACGTACCAGTCCTTGCCTTATACCTGAAGCCTGTGAGTCAGTTATTTAAATACATAGCTCCCAACCGCGAATGAGAAGAAAGTATGAATATGGCATTTGAGCACGCCAAGTTTATGAAACACGAAGACTTAATATTTTGCTTCTTAAAGCAGTTTAAGCTTAGGAGCTATTCCATTAAGTCTTTAAGTCTTACTAGACGACCCGTGCGAAAATTTCGCGAATAAAATGCGATGAATAGTGAGGTTGAATATAATGTTACCAAGTTCAGTCATTACTCTTCAAACTCCTAATTCATTTATCGATTTTGGTTAGAAATCCAGGGAGATAAATGACTCGAAACACAAAAAACGTATTTTAGAAATATTGACATTTTTGCGCTTTATGGGTCGAATTATGAAAAATTCCTTTCTTAGAATATAATGTTACCACGGCGGAAACCTTAGTCTTTAATACGATATGTCATTTATCTATATCGATTAGATATCAAGGGAAATATAAGGCTCGTGACACAAAAATACGTTGTAGAAACAATTTATACTTTTTCCCTTTAATAGTTGAATTCCAAACACATCTTTCTTAAAATATGATGTCAGCAAAGCTGAGACATTATTCCTCACAATCGTACTTGATTTATCGATTTTGGATAGATATCAAGGGAGATAAGTGGTTCGAGACACAAAAAACGTATTTTAGAAAAAATGTCTTTTTTGCCTTTTATGGGTCGAATTACGAAAAATTCCTTTCTTAAAATATAATTTTACCACGGCGGAGACCTTATTCTTTAATATGATACCTCATTTATCTATATCGGCTAGATATCAAGGGAGATAAATCGATTATAGAAAAATTTATACTTTTTTCCTTTAACGGTTGAATTCCAAAAACATTCTTTCTTAAAATATGATTTCACAAAACTGATACATTACTCCTTATATTCCTACTTCATTTATCGATTTTGGTTAGATATCCAGGGAGATAAATGGCTCGAGATACAAAAAATGCATTTTAGAAAAATTGACATTTTTGCCTTTTAAGGATCGAGATTCGAAAAATTCCTTTGTTAAAATATAATTTTACCACGGCGGAGACCTTATTCCTTAATATGATACCTCATTTATCTATATCGGTTAGATATCAAGGGAGATAAATCGCCCGTGACACAAAAATCGGTAATAGAAAAATTTATACTTTTTTCCTTTAAGGGTTGAATTCCAAAAACATTCTTTCTTAAAATATGATGTCACAAAGCTGAGACATTACTCCTCATAATCCTACCTCATTTATCGATTTTGGTTAGATATCCAGGGAGATAAATGGCTCGAAATACAAAAAACGCATTTTAGAAAAAGTGACATTTTTGCCCTATAAGGGTCGAATTACGAAAAATTCCTTTCTTAAAATATAATGTTACCATGGCGGAGACCTTATTCTTTAATATGATACCTCATTTATCTATATCGGTTAGATATTAAGGGAGATAAATCACTCGTGACACAAAAACGCATTGCAAAAATATTGATACTTTTGCCCTTTAAGGGTCGAATTCCGAAAACTTTCTGGCTTAATGTATGACGTCACTAAAGCGGAGATCTTAATCTTTAAAACGATACTTCATAAAACGGTTTCAGATAGGTATCCAGGGAGATAACTGGCTCGTAACACAGAAATCAGCATTTTAGAAAAATTTACATTTTTGTCCTTTAAGGGTCGAATTCCGAAAACTTTCTTGCTTAAAATACGAATTAACCAAAGTGGAGACCATAAGCTTTAAAATGACACCTCATTCATTGATTTCGGTTAAGTATGAAGGAAGATATAGGCTTGTGACAAAAAAATACCTTATAGAAATAATATATATGATAATTTCACTTGATGAGTAAACTGATGTAGATAATTTTTCAACACAATTCATTTTCAGTAAAACTGTTTTTCATGAAACATTGCACACAACTTGAAATGTTGGAAAATACCATCAGCCAAAACGGTTACTAGTACAAATACATTTTGTTTTCAGTCTTAATGCGCTGTCTCAATAAGAATCGAAATTAGAAAAAAAATTAAATATAGAAATTTTACTTGCTATGGTAAAGTTAGCCAAGAACCCGAATGTTGGCTGTATCTTCCAGAAGGACAATCAAACCTCTCGCTTGTTTTTTCCAAAATGGTAGAAATAAATTTCACTAAAAGAGTGGAGCAGTCCCTATAAAAAAACTAATAATAATTAGAAAATTAGTTTTTGTATGTGTTCAGAGTTTTCTCAGCAACCGCTTACCTATCCAACACAAACTGCAAGTCCGATTAGAGCATTATAATATTATAACAAGTTATATATAACAACTTAAAGCTTAGAGAGTTTAGTCGATATTTAAATAATATATGAGGGTGTTTCGAGGGAATCAGAGGAGATGAAATAGATCACAAACATGCGCCACAAAAATATCACAGAAACGACTTACCCTTAATAATATATTGTAGACGGGAAAGATAAATTGCTGTATCTCGCGAAGAACAGAAATATCAACATTCCTTGATTTAATTACAAACTTCCTATGACGGTCTTAAGCTCTTTGATAACGTATCAGAGTTGAGGAATTAGCGGACCTTGCCTGCCATTTTGACAGTCAACAAACGATAATGGACAAACCTTATAGAAATATTTTTATATGACAGATATTTAAACTTCTGTGAAATCATACAATGGATACCAGTTATTACCTACTACGACGCTGTTCACTGTAAGAAGCTGAAAAGTTCGCCATATTCCTGCCTAATCAATCAACCTACAAAGGAATACAACAACACATTCTGATATACCTACATTTAAATTAATGTATCACAGCTTGTGCGACTGGCTTCCAATGTTATGGACGCAACTAGAGTTCTACTTTAAACTGTGGAGCCCTTTGTGTATGGCCTTTCCTTCTTGTACAGGATATATCACATTTGGAGAGATGATAGTGAATGGAAAACGTGTCAATTTGAGAAAAGGAAACTTAGTGTGGAAAAAAAGCTAAATCGCAAGTTACAGGCCAAAATTGCTTTGTGATACCTATGAAAGTGGAATAAGAGAGCTGACGAATTTTACTGCAGATGTAAGAATTTTATTTACCAGCATTATTTTCACGAATTGCGGATACAGTTACAACAGTTTTTCAAATTATGTCTACAATTTTCAGTGCTGGCATATTAATGTAGCATTACTCTCTGTCGGAACTTCCCCGTTATCGTTCTAATGATGAGCCAGGCAGCGAAAATTCTTTCCAGGAAATCCTACAGGTGTATCCTGGACAAGAATTTGTACGTGGTACCGAGAAGAAATAAATCTGTCGACGTGAACGATCTGATGACGTAACAGAACCTCCTCTTCCTATTCACTGTTCAGGGAACATCTGAATAAGGCGTTCAACAGCACCCTGAAAAAATTTGTAAACATGTAAATTTGTTGACTTCATTGTAAAGACTTGTACAGTACATGTCAGATATTAGATATCACGTCATCTTCACTGCATTAGTGGAGTTTTCCTTTTCAAGCCGTCATGATGTACACTAGGGGAGAGACAAGCAAAGCGGCCCCGGAGGTTTCGGGGAACAAGGTATGGTGCCATCACGCGGGCAGAATCACTGCTCGTTTCACTCAATGCCCTTAGTTACCTTGAGAAGCCCTAACCGGATAATGTGTCAATTCTGGAAGTTATTTGAATATTAATTGTGGTTTTTAATCATCCTAATATCTGTCTAGTGCCTAGTTTATGTATTTATTACGTGGAAATTAGGAAACGTACCGCTTCTAAGCGAAATTGTTTTGCAAGAGTAATGTTTTGACTGCAATTTCCCGATTTGGCGATCGCATTGTTAAAGTAGTACTACGTTTGTGGCACGGCGTTAATCCGGGCTATGTCGCCAAACTGCTGGTGGCGGTGGCCCCTTTGCCAGCTGAACACCAACTCTGTGTTTTTTTTGTTTTGTTTCGAATTATTAAATTCCCGACGTATAATACTTTGAACAGATGCTGTATTACGATTTGAAACCGAAGTGAGAATATCTATACTGTACTATAATTTCGTAAGCTCATTTACTCACCTCGATAGCTATTGGCTGGAGAACAGTGTCACGTGTCAGTCTTCGCTCGGAAAACAGCGACCAGAGATGCCATTACAAGAAATTCTTGGTTATGTCCCCAATTTAATAGCTAAGCAACTGCTACCAAATTAACAGCCATAATACAGTCGTTAAGTTTGCATTTCGTAGTTAAATAAAATATTTATAAATTTTGTGGTTGAAAAAAAAAGTGAATCTGCTTTTCAGTAATGTTTTGCTAATGAAAACAATTTTTAAAAAACTTATAAAAAATAAAATTAGTCATGGTCTCTGCTGTAAACACGAATGAAAATTGTCATTCCGGCTTAGGAAAAATTTCAATCTAATTAAAACTTTCACTAATGTGTTGCTTGACCAAAGTTTATACATTACAGTTTATTTGCTTTTTAGGTATTTTACTGACAACTTTCGTTAATGGACTTTCTTCATGTTCACTGTACGTGACTTATTAGGTTATTTTAAGTGGACATCAGACCAAACATGTTACCGAATCAACTATTCTGGCAATTCATATCTTTGGAGTTGCTCAACTATTTAATAATATGGAATGTGTATTAAGTTCTCTGGCCGTTACAGATACTATGAACAATGGTTATGAATGTTTTCCCAGTCTCAATAAAAAAAAACAACGCGATGCTTTCGAAGCTAACAGGAATTTTTAAGGTTCGAATACAAGTCAAGTTTGTATTTAAGCAATTATACGATTGCGCTATCGTCTCTGTTCGTGTTTAATGCCTACCTCCATTAATGCTTCTGAGTTCCTCAAGCTCAAAAGATGTTATTCACTCTGAAGCACTGGCCAAGTTTATATTTGGTCAAATCAGATCAGTCTGTCATAATCTTTCATCCTAGAAACTGGAACTATTCTAGACCCGTAACGATACGCAAAAAAGAGTCAGGGGCTTACACTAGTTAATAATAATTAAAAAGAAAAATCATTGAAATTATTTCTGTTTGAAAGTTATTTTATTACAAAATTAATGTTGTGGTGGTATTTCAATGACAGGAAACTTCTTTTTCTACGAGCCCAACGGACATTGTTCCAGAGCATCGTGCAAAAAAAAAAAAAAAAAAAAAAAAAAAAAAAAAAAAAAAAAAAAAAAAAAAAAAAAAAAAAAAAAAAATTACCAAGCGCAGGAAATCAAATCCAAGAGTAGAATTATTTGATGATGGCAATCAAGAAGACAAACATTGCTTCTGCTGCAGCAAAAGTGTTTCATCTTTAAGATCACAAGTTCGATGGTTCCAGTATAAAAAGCGTTCCATTTGGTCTCTCAAACTCTGTGCTGGAGCTGAAGAAAACTACTTTTTTTCGTTTGAGAAAACTGCATTTAATGCCTGTTGTTACAATTCTCGATAAACTTTTTTGAATAAAGTTTTCTGTTTTGCAAATTTAGAGCGTTTTAAATCACTCATTTCTGATTTTGAAGTTAAATGGCCACTTTGTTCGACATGATCGGATTAGAGTTCATTTCTCAAAAATTTATTATTTTACGCACTACTTTTAATAGAAAGGTAAATAAAAGATTATTGAGCGGGCTAAGATAGTTGAAGTATATAACCACTAATTTTTATATCTATAGCTTTATTGTAAGTTAGCTTAAAACATTACCAAATATTAACTTGGTCACTTTTCCCGGCTCCCCCCTACATGTTTGTCGGAATGCCTGCGCTTACATAAAATGGCAACCAACCTACGAAAAACAACTTTATTTTAAAACTTGCGACTGAGATGTTTGCAGTTCGGAGTATCTTATCTCAAATCAATATCTTCGCTCTTCTCCATCAGCCAAGAAATCTTTTATCATCATCACGGTAACAAATTGTATGTTGCCTAAGTTATTTCGGACAAACTAAAATTTGATTTTGGGAATCAGGTCTAAAACAGATTCTGATATATTTTTTCGCTAAACGCCATAGTTAACGGAAAATTCTTGCACAGGTATCAGGTTAATATGCTCCTAACCAAACAGATACGGACTATACTGATGCGGAAGGGAAAGGCAGGTATGTATACAATACGCCGGATGTTTACAATGTTAAAGTAATGCATAGGCGTGACGCAGCAAAGCAAACAGTGCTGATGAAGCATATAGCACGAACCAGCCGCGGTCACCTGCCAAAAGGAGAAAGTGTGCCACACGGAGTGCTGTGCGGTGGTGTAATCTCTTGGCTTGATACTGCAGCGTGCCCTTCCATCGCTAAGTACATATTCCGATTGCTGGAGGATGCGACAGAGTCAGTAAGACACCTAAATCGACAGACAACCCATGTGCTTTATAGCAGCGGACTCATTAACTCAAAGGGTACACAATGAGCCAGTGATACATGTTTATCTCTTGCATATTCCTACAATAAAAAAGAACGGAAATGGGTAAAAGTATTGGCGTCTTGTTCGAAAGTAAGCAGTGGGTTGACCGAGAGTGGTGGGTGAACGGTTAACGCTCTGGCCTCGCATTCGGGAGGACGCAGGTTCGAATCCCCGTCCGGGCATCCAGATTTGGGTTTTCCATGGTTTCCTCAAATCACTCCAGGCGAATACCGGAATGCTTTCTTCAAAATACCATAGCCGAATTCCGGCCCTTGTCCCTAGTACCATCCTGCCTATAATGACCTCGACGTCGACGAGGCGAAAAGCCATTAAAAAAACAGTGGGTTGACAGCAAGTGGATATGTCTCGTCGTTTACAGAACTGACAATACTTGAAAAAATAATGCACAAAACAAAAACTAAAATCAACAATCGTGGCATTGCGTATATCTTTAAACACTATCGTAGTTATGGTTTTGGAAATTGCGAGTAGTTGATGGTATTCTATCATTGGAACTGCCTTATTCGTTGTTAATAAGGAACTGAAAGAAAATAGGTTATGACTTGTCATAAAAAAAAACTGTGCCAGAATTCGTAGTAAGGTCGGGTCGCTAGACCATAGCGGGAGAGAGCTGACGTGACCGTGACTCGACGTTCCTACCAGGTGTTTTTATTTAAGTGCTGTGGCAATCCGGTAATGGATATTTTTGCTATGCGCGTCCTTAATGATCACAAACGTCTAATGCTCAAGATAGAAAGGAAGACCATTATTACCACAGCAGTAAACGCGACGGCGTAAAAACATAAACATAAAAACATAAACATAAACTCGCAAAAACACAAAAAAAAAATTTCTGATCTCTTTAAAGTAAGGCGGGCGTTTACATGGCTACGTCACTGCAGTGATTCGAAGTGATGGTCGAATTTGCAAGGGGTTGAGTAGTGAACCATCGGGTGCAAAACAAAATAATTAAAAGGTTCTTAAATGAATGCAAGAGAATAATAAGATGCGCAATTATTTTTTTGTGCGTACCCAACTTCTACGTAATAGCGTTATCTCTTATGGTAAAAGATGATCTTTCACTTTATCCCTGACATCAGCACACTAGAAAATATCTTCACAATAATACGTAACTCATTAAAAACATTTTCTGCCTATTTATGGTTAACCTCCTTCCATAGCTTCAAACCATCATACTTTTAAATCATGGATTCCTGTGTTTGAATAAGAAATTTCCGGTGGCAAAATTCGAATTTGGTACAAACAGTTTTGGGAATGCCCATCAAGTCATTCTCCTATGTAGAAATGCCACTCAATCCACAGGCAGATCTTCCATTAAATGGCAGACCAACGGTAGAGAAATGCGGGCTCTAGTATCACTCCTTGTTCTCACGGGTAATACTAACCTTCCAAGCGGTAACCTGCTAATTCTCAACTGTTAGGAAAAAATTTAAATATCTTGACTCCTAAATATGTTTCCACTATAGGAAACTTTGTTTCCTCTCATGTTTCTTGTGCGGAGTCATGTATCAAAATTTGTTTTCTCTCGTTACTCCTTTGGCGAAATATTAACCAAGGCAAGACACTTCACGCCTTCTTTACTTTCAGTTGCTCCCAATATTTCCTCATTTTTTGTTCTTGCTTTTGTCCAAAATGTATTTTTCTATTTCTATATTTTCTTTTAGAAAACCTTCTGTGACATTGACCATGTTCATAATTTATTTTTTTCATAAAACGTTTTTATATCTCTGTACTTACAGTACTTCAAATGAATTTACGTTTTGGAATTTTTATCACAATAATCAAAAAAATTCTTTCGCCAGTATCTAGGGATTTATTCGCATTGGAATTTATACCAAAATAATCAAATAATATTTTTGTCTCTTCTTCTTCTCTTCGATACCGGCCTTCTAAGGACCACGAAAAGTAATCGCGTGCATTCATCTCAATCCCTCTTTTCTTGACTTCCAATAGTTCTCCATCCTTTCACTTTGCTGTTTCCTGCTTTCTTCCGTCCATATGTTACTACATTTCCTCTTTTCCTTCTCCTGGATACCCTTGAAACCCTTCTCCTAAAAGTTGTCCAAAATGTTGTCAGTCTCTATTGATTCATTCGCACCAAATATCGATAAAAAAAATCAGTTATTCTTTTCCTGATAGTATCTGAAAGTTTTTCTTTTTATTTCCACACATAATTCTTTATCAAGTTTTTTCTTCGATACATTTCAAGTTTTCTTTTGCCTGAAAATATATTTTAATTTCACTTTAATTTTTAGGTTTTTTAGTTTATATATAGAATTATATCTACTATAGCTTGACAACGCTTCGGAACACATGTGACTTATTTTTTGACCAAATCATGACAATGCTTGTTTCACAACAACATTATTCATTAAATAAAATATTCTCGGGCTTCCAGCCGCGTTAATACGTCACACTTGTGGGACGTTTCGAAGGCGCCTATATCAGCCCTCATTTTCAACCAACTGTCAATGATAAACATCACATACAACGCCGTGAAAAACTTCGTTCTTACAAAGTTATTCATTTATCGGAGCTTCAAGGGACATATTCTTATTCCTCGACAAGTTCTGCTTTCGTGTTTCTCCACTGAAAATTCATAGACATTAACGAAACTTCGCATGACGAATGAAGTTGTAATCCAAAAGAAGTATTTTAGAAAATATCGCAATGGTAAAAGATTATTTTGTTCGCATTGTAGGTAGTACTATTTTTGAAGACTAAAGGGCAACTACGTAGCTTCTGTAACAGATGAGAAAGATTTCCTTTTCTATAATTCACGATGTTTGCACAGAGAGTTCGCAAATGATTTTGTTTGTAATCACAGTTGGCACTCTGTTTTTATTCCAGTCGACGACACAACTTCAAAAAATTTCAGAGCGATATCAGCGAACGTAATTTAAACAGAAAGTAGGATTTTATTATTTTTAGTTTTTTTATGTTTATTTATTTTTTATCTCTGTTTCAGCTGTTTTTTCTTCTTCTTCATATTTCATGAATTATGAACAGTAATAGCATCTTTAGAGGCTACACGTCGCAATAATGTTTAAAAACGTAAAGCCAGTAGTCATTATAAGTGGCAATGTACCCTAGTTGCCGAAGAAATTTAAAGTGAAATCCTGCCGAAAGACAAATACAACATATACGTATAACATTTGTACTGTATTTAATAACTGCTATAATACACATGTAAAAACATACATTTACAGCAACTGATGATGCCCCACACCACAAGGGTGAAACGCGTCTGGGGGATAATAAATAACATTTAGCACAACAGGTGTTTATAGACGGAATTTTATTTATAGAATTTACGTACACGCAGATTGAGTTTGTAAATAAATTAAAGTGCGCACATTTTATAAAGATGATTTGGGAAGGATTCCGCGTGGAACAACAATCCACATTAGTTTAGTTTAAAAAAGACACTATATCAGTCAAAACGAGATACGTACGAGGATCAGCAAAGAAGTTACGTGACGTATGTATTCAACCGTATCGCATTTGGCGTCAAGCGTGTGAGAATACTCTGTGACGGAGGAGAATCACTATTTGCAGACACCTCTCGGCTAGACGGGCGGGTAACGAGAAACGTCGAAGGCGCCTTTGAGCGACGCACTCGTTCGGAGAATCCGACGGAAACCGCTTCTCGGTATATATCAAAGCCCATCTCGGAAAGACGGGGAAGAAGGGCGCCGCGCACACAAGACGCGACGAAAAGTCGACGGCGGACGGACGAGTGAAGTCAGGCAGGTTTTCCGTTGCGCGTGCTCGATTCGAGTCCAAGTCGCTCTCGAGTGCTGTGCAAACCCGGAGAAGAGATCTGTCTCGCCGCGGCTGCCCATCCCGCCCATATTTCTTCCCCCCTCCCGCCCCCCTCCTTTCTCTCTTTCGGCTGACTACCGCGACTTCAACCAGATGTTCGCAGCTCGTTCGCGCCGCGCCCGAGCACCGGCTAATCTCGTTGCCGAAGCGGTTCCGCTGGAAAGCGACAGGAATTATATTTTCAGATGCCGCCTGATATTTTAATACCGCACACCCGTTTCTGCCTGTCACGCCAGCTTCGCTCGGTACGGGAAAATCGACCCGGAATTAAATTGCGCCGTGTTCTCCCGCTATCCGAAATTAATGCGATCTCCAACGGTGGTGACGCAGTGAGCATGAATTCTTCGACTGCAGGGACGGCAGTGTTCGAATAAATAAGCGATCAGGTTTCTCCGCAACCACAAGAATTATTATTCTGAAAAAAAAACTCTATAATATTTACTCCACTGAAAGCACATGTGATTTGTTTTTAAAATTAAGACACTCGAAGATATTAATTTCAAACACTTCATAATATTAATAAATAAATACAGCCTAAGTAACGGAATATTTGTGCGTTTATTTCCTTTCCGAGCGCGTTTAGCTTCTTCTTCAGCGGCGTATCCTGTTGATTGTGTGTACATGTTACAACATTGTTGTTTTTCATTTTGACTATTGACGTTTTTATACAAATTATAATCTACTTATATTTTTTGATAAATTGCTCTATTTATGCACCATTCCCAACAGTAGTGATTTCTGATTTTTTGATTGAAGATCATTTTCTGCTTGGTATTGCACCCGTAAATACACAGTGCAGCGCAGTGCAGTGCTAGTTTACTTGTGCAATACCAAGCAGAAAATGATGTGCAATCCAAAAATCAGACAGGAATTACTACTGCTGAGAATGGTGCATAAATAGTGCAATTTATCAAAACATGTAAGCAGATTATAATTTGTAAAAAATTTCAATAATCAAAGTGAAAAACATAACAATATTGTAAAATGTATACACAATCAGCCAGAAAACCGCTGAAGATGATTCAGTTAAGAAGCTAAACGCGTTCGGAAAGTAAATAAACGAACAAATATTCAATTGCTTAGGCTGTATTTATTTATTAATATTATCAGCAATTGAGGAAAATGATCCACAACGTCCAGATACTACATAATATTTTCTGGATCTTTATAATACAGGGTTATTCAAAACCAGGGTTTTGTATTTTCATTTCTCGCAACCTAGAAAAGATACAAATACGTGTCACACATCATTGGATAGAGGAAAGCTCAAAGTTTCACTGTATACATTCCACATGAGCACCAATTGAGAAAGCACATCGGATACGCTCAAGATTTTCATTGGACGTTGGAGGACGACCAGTGCTTTTCCCTTTGCATATGCACCCATCTTCTACGAATTTCTTACAGCAATCGTAAATCTGTTTATGAGGAGGTGACACTTTTTTGAACTTACGATGGAATGCACGCTGCACATTAATAATGGATCCACCTTTTTCATGCTGTAGCACACAAACTACTTCTCCTGTGGCGTCGCCATTTCCAGGTAAACAGACAACGGTGCCTCTGGCGGCAACGAATGGAACTAATAGGTGGGGGTTCCTTTCTCTATCCAGTGATGTGTGGCATGTATTTGTATCGCTTATAGTTTGTAAGAAATAAAAATGCAAAATCTGCTCCTACGTTTTAAATAACCCTGTATTATTAACGAGCGCTTTCGACTTTAAGCGGGTATATAACTAACACGAGAAGTATAATGAAATGATAAAAATCGAATCATTTTGTGAACTTAATATTTAAAAGAAAGAACAGATACTTGTAGCTGCGAAGTCAGTGAAAGGAATTTTCCGTTTGGACAACCTGCACGCACCCCGAACAAGAGGCCTGGATCGGGTTACTGACCCCTTGCGAAACAAGTGTTTGACACAGCATGCCTTTTTATGTTTGATGGCAAATTAATTGACGCCCTCATCGAGTAAAAAATCAGTGTTAAAACTAAATTCCAGTCATGAATGTAGTGTATTTTTTTTTATTATTTCTTAAAAATATTATTTTGTTAAATAAGTGATAAATTGTGACACATTAAAAAACGCTACATTAATGATTGGAATTTACTTTTAACATAAATGAGTTTTTACTCATTGAGGGCGCCATATAATTTGCCAGCTAGCATAAAAAAAACCTGCTGTGTCAAACACTTGGCTCGCAAGGGAACAATGACCCAATCCCGGCTTCTTGTTCGGGGTGCGTGCTTGCTGTCCAAACAGAAAATTCCTTTCACTGACTTCGCAACTACAAGTATCTGTTCTTTCTTTCTTTCTTTTAAATATTAAGTTTATAAAATGATTCAGTTTTGATCATTTCAATAAATTTTACTTCATACGTGGTAGGTTCATATTTGCTTATTGTACAAGTTGAAGCATTTGCAGTCACAGTGTCTTTCGAGAATTCCATCCTCGTGTTCCTTTCCAGAAGGAAGAGGTAGAAGAGACAAGGCGGGATCCCAAACTAACAGACTACAATAGAGTACTGATAGGGAATTACAGCCCCACGAAAAACCAATTCCTCTTTCGGCTGTGCATTAACGCCCAACATTCTTCTGGGAGGAATTTTCAATGAGCAGAAGTTGTCAAACTTCTTTAAGCAACTTTAAGCAGCAGAAAGCGTTCATTGAGGGTTTTCGAAATGAGCAGAGAATCTTCATAACAAAACAACTGAACAGAGTGACTATAGTATAATTATTAGCCCACGCTTTAAGAGTTAACATGTTCCCATGCGGCATTTAGTTCCTTCGACAGCATGTAGCGAGGTGCGACATACAGTATATGTATATTTAATAGCAGGATGTTAGTATGTTCAGTACCTGCGATAAGCAGCCTACGTATGTTAAGTGGGCAATTTAATTATATACTCATCATTTATATCTCCTCTGCAATTAAATGACGTGTATGAATTGTAACAATTGATTAATCTAGAGTTCAAATGATGTTTCATACTTTTCTTTCTTATAGCTTTACGCCTCGTAGACGTCGAAGTCATTAGAGGAAGGAAAGGATTGGGGACAATGAAAGGGAAGGAACTCCGAAATGGCCTTTTGAAGGAAGCATTCCGGCGTTCGCCTGGAGTGATTTGTAGAAACCATGGAAAACCCATATCTGGATGCCTGGACGGGGATTCGAACCCGCGTGCTCCCGAATGCAAGTTCAAGTGTTATCGTTTAAGAAGTCAGATTATTTTGACATAGTTATTCTAATTGTATAAGCAATTTGTTAAAGTTTAATCTAACCGCCAAAAAACTTCAATAAATGGATAGTCATTTATTTAATTTATTTATATTAATTATTGGTGTCACCTTGTAACTACAACTATCCAGATATATGCGGTTAAAATGGAACGAAGTTAATCTTGGATGAGAGGTCTGATTAGTATAACAGTTTTAGTAGTATGTGTACGCATTGACTTCATCCATTTCAATCAGAACAGAGGTTCCCATAACGATAATTTGTCAACATGTGACAACTGATGTATTGCATAAGCCGTTGTGCTGTCTTATTCAATAACAAATGAAGAGATTTTGACTGCGTGATGTCCCTATCACATACTGGTTATTACAAATTGGTACCGAATAGAAAATTTCTAAATACAATATTTAAAAATGATATTTCAAAGAATCGGGGAGGAAAAAAATTGTCATTTATAACTATTATACCTGCAATTTTTATTTGTGTTATTGTCTATTTCATCGCAGAATGTGTAGGGACATCGTACTTCGCTCACTCTTGCGGTAATATCTGTTCAGATCTTTCAGTAAACATGAGGTTTACTACAATCTCTTGAAGTAACAGATCCGGGGAACGCTATTTTTACGACATATCATGCGGACTCTCTAGGGGACATAAGAGATTTTTTTTAGTCGACAGTGAGGAAAAAAGCATTTTTCGAGAATAGAGACGGAGATAACCAAGACAGATGAACACAGAGCTGTATCATAATAAAAAGCAGAATAGGTGAGAAAAAGAAACAAGGACATACATTTCAGAGAAATGAGATAAACAACGTTTTATGTTGCTATCTTTAGGACGATAGTGACAATGAAAATAAAGGATAGGGAAAAATAACCCGTCACCTAACACTAATAAAGTCAAGAAGGACAAGATAGAGGTAAGGCATGTGGCAAGGGCAAAGACGTGTACACATCCAGACCTTTCATGTGGTAGATCTGTACTTGTCTGGGCACCCATCTTTACCCTTGCATGTGTCTCACATCTACGATGTGTAAGGTTATTCACCGAAATATTCTAAAGTGTGTTCGTGTTTATTATTGTATTGGTTCTACGTTGCCATTCTGCCTTCACATGCACTAAGTGAAGGGTTATTTTCGCTATCGTTTCTTATCTTTACATTTGATAATATAATTTACCAATTACTTTTTACGATTATTACGGAAACAGTGTTTTTTGTTTTTTTTTTGTTTTTTTGTTTTTTTTGTTTTTTTGTTTTTTTGTTTTTTTTTGCTTCTGGCTTTACGCTGCGTCAACGTCGAGGTCGTTAAAGGGAGGAAAGGACTGTGGGCAACGAACAGGAAGGAATTCGGCTATTGATTTTTTAAGGAACCGTGGAAAAACCCAAATCTGGATGGCCGGACGGGGATTCAAACCCTCCAGAATGGAAGTGTTGCCGCTCATCTATCAAGCTCGGTTGATTCATTTAATATGGTTCACGTCATAACTTCATTGTATCAAAAAAAAAATACGATACGGTATGGAGAAAATGAAAAAATACTTCAAAAAATTATCCAACACGCCAGTCCCAAACTGTCTCTTTTCCTAGGAAAAACACCACCACAAAATTTCACTGCGCACTAACTACTTAACTAAGTGGTTGGAACGTACGGCTGCGCAGAAAATACTTGGTTGTATAATTAATCCCCGCGTTTTAGTTCAAACACCCTTTCCGCTTTCAGTTTGACTCGAAAGTGGCTCTCCGGGCGAGAATCCCAAAGCCCCGAAATGGGATTGTAGTCGCTCGGTCTGCACATTCAAATAAGCAGAATACGGCGGCGGTGCGCTTAATTGGACCAATCAGCCAACTACTGCGATCCTATCAGATAATTGCGCAAATAGCCATTCCGGCCTGCCTTCTGTTACAGTCGCCACAGAGCCATTATTTCACCGGCACGAAACATGTCTGGTCTTCCCAGTGCTCTGGTATTCTCTAGCCTCGAGCATTCAGGGACGGAGCCAACTCTATTGTTCCTGATGATCGAAATGAAGTACTCCAGTAGAAAAATAGGGACTCCAGGAGGAGTTCTTCTTCACTGCGCAGTCGTTAGCATTTAACACGTATGGTTCTCCAGTTTTTCCAGTCTCACTCCATACTCTGAGATTGAAACTAACGAACTCATGTTACAAAAAATATTCGTGAATTTCACCAATTGTTGCTTAAATCACTGAATGCATTTAACTAGAACTTTTTTGTGGTTTACACCGAGGCGGAGAGATCTGCCAGAAGGAACGGGAGGGAATTCGGTGATGGCATATTGCAGGAAACATCCCGTCATTTACCAGGAGTGATTTAGGGAATCCATGGTAAACCGAAATCCGATTTGAACCTACATCCTTCCGAATGCTAGGACATTGTTTAACTAGACCTAAAGGATCTAAATAAAAGAGCTTGAGATTATATAAATCTACATCGTACCTAAGGGGACATTCTAGATGTAGCCAAAAAAGAGAGCGACAGATTTCGTTGTTGTTAGTTCCACTTTAGGGAACGTCGACATCGTGGTCATTAGCTTCCTATCAAAGCAAAAGAGATCCTCCCAAAAATAATTAATATGATTTCCGAGGAACACAAAATGTGGAGGCAATTTGGAATCTGAAAACATTTTTATTTAATTCTTTGTGATTCCTCTACAGCATCATCCATTGCGAGAGTAATTTTTTTTTTAAGTTCGTAAGATGCTGTATATCAGTTTTGTTGACTCACCAGAGGCGAGAAATATCAAAGACATATAGATAACAGAAAAGTATTGCATTACGTAAAGTTCAAAATTTCCACTTATACGGAAATAGCGACTTGAAATGAAAAACACAAGAGACAATAAATACAGATGTAATCAACCTTCACGAGTATATGCGCAATGTAGCATATAAAAATTTTCATCAATTCCAAACCATCCTAGTACAGTATATCGTTACTGTATCCCACGTAGAATTGGCTGTATGAGGAAGTTCTTCAAAAAAATTGTGGTCATTTACTTGTATTGAATAACAACTAAATCAGGTCTACACCAAATTTCCTCGCAAGTTTTTCGGGTGAATCGATCAAGCCAAAGAGTGGCTTTCTCCGATGTCGTAGGAGCCATTGCGATTTCGATTCATGTCGTTATCGCCAGAAGCATGACGCGAATTACAACTGTGTATATACGTCCGCTGAATCAGGTGCGTGAAGGAAGTGTCAGAATTTCTTTTGGCAACCTCTGACTAGCATGAAGAGTTTAGTTCGGAAATATTTACTATCAACAATCAGAGAGATAAACGGCAGATTGTTGCGATGGTTAATACGGACGGCTAGCAGTTAAAACCTTTAAAATCTCCAATAATTAACGTATTTAAAGTACAGTAAGAGTATCTCCATGCAGTACAGCAATGCTAAATAACATATGCCAAAAGAAAGGATAAATTACCATCAGAATAGGTATACCAATGAGCTTTTTACAAGTTTACCGCTGTCCCGTAAAGACTTCATTGCAATCATACGCCGGGAAGTCAACGTTTTTTTTTTTGTTTTTTTTTTTTGTTTTTTTTTTTTTTTTGTTTTTTTTTTTTTTTTTTTTTTTTTTAATGGCTTTTGGCAGCTGAGGCCATACAGCCAGCTCAATGTGTTATATTAAAGCTTCCAGTGAATCAGTTAAATCCAGTGTTTATATAGTCTTCAAAGTGCGGACGCCACAGGACGGACAGGACACACACACAGACACACAACACTTAACATCCATGCCCGCGGCCGGATTCGAACCGGCGACCTTCGGCACGTGGAGCTAGCAGTCTAGCCCCTACGCTACCGAGGCCGGCGAAGTCAACGTTCTTACACAACATGGGCCCAGATCATAGGTGTCAAACTCAATTTTGCAGAGGGCCGTATATTAAATTTAGATAAATATAGTGTGTGCATTTTAAAACTTCCGTAGAGGAATCGAGTGAAGTCTAAAAGCTCTAAAAACATGATTCTTCTTTCTGTGTCACATTGCGATCGCGGGCCGTATTGATAGGGCCCGGGGACCGGATGCGGCCCGCGGGCCGTATCTTTGACATCACTGGCCTAGATAATGAGATGACCTTGGTTCTACCAAATCAGTTCATTAGTCTACAGCTCATCTGCGTTTAGCTTATACGGTTTAGGTACGCGCAGTGTTTCCAATGAAGACGAAAGACCAACGACGGATAAGAATTCCGTTAGTACCCTAACAGTAAGCCATAAATTTACGACAAGAATGAAGGTAAACACATGAACTGTCAAGTCATTTCTTTGCTTATGATCATCCTCAGCTATCAGTGTTTCACTTCATGAGATTATTATTATTATTTTCATTTAATTTCGTGATTCTAAAAGTGGCATTTAAACTGTCATAGTTCACAATTTTCTTTGAAGTGGGTTATACGACTAATTTTAGAAAATTTTTCAGTGCTGTCTCTACACGACTACATAAACACAAAAATTTACATTGTTAATGTTAATTTAAATTTTGGCGCTAAATCGTCTATAGAAAACATATCGTCATCTGTGACCTCACTCTTCAGCAAACGTTGCTGTGAACAAATCTGAAGGTTAGCGAAAACACTTATAAAGTTTACAAATGGAGTGTAGTGTGCCAATATATAAATGCATCAATAAAACTCGAAACAAACAAGGAAAAAAATCAGAAAAGTGCCTAACACTTTCAGCGCATGACCAAGCGTATTTATCTAAAAAGGTTTCGATTTATTTTTCCGAAGACAACTTTGACGTAAATTTTTACTTCATGTTTCATCATATTTAATAACGTACACAGTTCAACTTTTATGTGCAACAATCTTACGTTTCTGTTGATAAATAAATTATGACTTTTGAGATTCAACTTAGGAGACCACCAGACGTTGCGAATATCAATTTTTCCCAGATTTTAGGGGCGAGTTGCAGATTATTACTGTGGAACAATGCTAATTTGCGCCTCTCAAGAAAATGGAGGTTAAAGTTCTCAAAGTTTCCCTCGCGTTTATACTAGTAATAAGACACACTTGTCACAAAGGAGTGACGGACTTGCAGCTGAGCCAATGGAGTCGAATCTTCATACAACTAAGGTTTCTTCCCAGTAAATTTTTTTCTTATAAGAAATATTATCATATTATCTGTATTTTAATTAATGTTTCATGTCAATAAATTTTTTGCGTTGATATAAGTTTCTTCTGCATTTTTTCAAATGTAAAGCGAATTTTACTGTATGCACTGTTCCAAGATTTTGGTGCTTTCTTACTGAAGTATTTCAATTAGGGTAGAATGAATGAACAAGTAGATCAAGTAGAACAATTCCATCAGATATGGAATGTTTCTTCTTGGGATTTTCGAGGACACCTAAAAATCATAAAATATTGCAAATACATGTTGCAAATGTCTTTTGATGAATTCATCAATCACGAGAAAAACGCTTAGATGCTGTTTATCATAAAGAAAATCTTCTACATCCTCAAAGGACCCCGATAAACCAAAGCGCCCAGAAGGACCTTATAGAAGTCAACTTAGACCACTGACATCTACGCGGAGTATATATAGACAATTACACACTTCACATAAATTTGCACCTAAGATCCCAACAGCAAAAAATCTGAAATTCTGAAATGCATGGACACAAGCGAGACGTCAACCGCAGAGCGAGAGAATGAGAAGGTTTTGCGAAGATAATAAGAACAACAAGAAGAATAAGAAGAACGCGCTCCTTAGTCGGCTAACCGATAAAATAAATAAAGAGACAAAAATCATTAGTTTTCGTAACATTACCTGCAACGAAATGAGGAAATTTTTGCCGCACGTGCAATACTTGTTTTCAAACTCTGTTTTTTTTTTCGTTTTAATAAATATTTCTGAAACCCGAAAAGTGAGTATTTTTAACAGTTTTGAAAAAATCGGGAGAGAAAGACAGTGGTAAATTATTTAAAAAAATTAATATGTTATCATCTCTTGACGTAAATTTGCGCTCATTTTATGTCAGGTATGAATACTACTAATATTTATAAGTAATTTTTCACTTTCTGTTATTTATGTGACCGTTGAAGTATTCCAATACGAATGTTCGAAAAATATTCAGCACTCTTTCTTTGAAATAAATGCCAATTACGTATGAAAAGAAACGGAAAAATACGACAACGTATAAACTTAGCTACATGAAGCATTAGAAATTAAGATGAAAATAATTTGCTGATGACTGCTTACATTGAATAAAACATATTGCGCAATATTTTCTTGTAAATTGCTAAACGATATTGAAAATTACATGTAGTATCATATGAAGGGGTGTATGTCACAAGAATGTGTGAAACTAGATTGGGTTCAAACAAAACCTGAGTGCCAAGCAGCCGGAATAATACGAACATCTAGCAGTACAGGATCAATGTATGGCAATAAAAAAATAAATAAAATAAAAATGGTAGAGAGCCGAATGTCTAAATGAGTTAGATGAAAGCTGCGGCCTTGCATGGTATTGTGGTCTGCTAAGAAAATGTCCGCGGCGGAGTAATGAAGCTATTTAATTGATATCCATATGAAGAACATACAACTTCAGTATGTGCCGACACTAAATTAATTCACCGCTATGTCTCATTCCCCTATTTCGAGTCCTTGTTATTGACAGAGCGATTAATCAGAATATTTGAAATGTTGTACAAATGTAGTAAGTTGAATTTGTATAGTCCATCATGGTTTAGACGGGATGAGAGCGTTCTGCTAAAATTTTTGTGGACTCAAAGCGCGGAAATATGTACAGTGCCTTTAAGGCGTCAATACAAGCACACATTGCCAGAGCAGTGGAGGAATGGAATTCACTGGAAGACAAGAGGGTGAAGAGATTCATAGGTATGCACAAGGCGTACATTGGTAATGGGACGTGGAAATATATTGGTATAAGAATTAGGAGTAGTGCATGGAAGAAAAAATATGATCATGACCACAAGCTGGCACTCGATTTCAGGCATAAAGTTGAGGGAAGATGAAAATCTTCGTAGGTAAGGAGGTAAGGGATTTGAATAAGAAACCAAGAGAAATGATAAATAATTTACCAAAAACCCTTAAAGAATTTAAAGCCGAAATTAGCAGAGAGCAAAATAGGCGGGTACAGGAAAGGGGAAAAATGTGTATGTAGAGAAATTGCCACCGGAGCGTGCGCTTCATGGTATTAAAATTAAATTACTTTAAATTAAGTCTGACATAACTAGTTTTCGCACCGAGCGTTGTGGGTAAACTGTAAAGCTCTGGCCTCACATTAGGGAGGACACTGGTTCGAATCCTCGTCTGACCATCCAGATTGGGTTTTCCATGGTTTCCCAAAACCACTCCAGTCGAATGTCGGGATGGTCTCAAAAAGTTCATGGCCGAATTCCTTTCCGTTCATTGCCCCCAGCCCTTTCCCCTCTCTAATCACCTTGATGTCGACGAGGCGTAAAGCAATAAAAAATAAAATAAAATAATTGTCTAAAAAACATAAAAACCGCCTTCAAAAAATGGTACTAAAAATTTTAAAATAACTTTATACAATGCTTAGAAGAAAGTAAATCTAAATGGACAATATTTTACATTACTGTCATTAATATTTTTACATTAATTAGTTATTTTTGGAGTCGGTGCCAGCTGTCAGATCGCGCAGATCGAATTACTGAACTTTATTTGGTGTTCGAGGCAAACCGAGAGTACGAACAAAAATTCCAAATATTTTACAGCATGTCGTGAGGAAGATAGTTTTATTGCGGGAGACAGCTTAGGGAAACAAATTAATGGCATGTTATCTGTGGCTCGGCCTCATTAGTCATGGCGCTATAGTGTCAGTTGGTAGGCTGCATCATGCAGTAAATACTTTATAGTTAGTATAATATCGGTGTATCATCTAAATGTTTCAGTTTTGTTGAAAAATGTTTCTAGAATTAATTGTAGGTAAGTATTAACTTGATTTTTATGTATAATTGTTATTTATTATTGTTTTTATCTTTTTATTTTTCTTGTTTTGGCTGGCACCGACTCCAAAAATAACTAATTAATGTAAAAATATCAATGACAGTAATGTAAAATATTGTCCATTTAGATTTACTTTCTTCTAAGCATTGTATAAAGTTATTTTAAAATTTTTAGTACCATTTTTTTGAAGGCGGTTTTTATGTTTTTTAGACAATTATTTTATTTTTAAATTTTTAGTGGTATTATAGTTAATTTGTATTTAAATATGCCGCAGCAGTTCTCATTTTGTGAACTTCCTGGTAGCTCAGTGGTTAAAGCGAAAGCTTTAAAAAAATCTGTCTTTACAAAAACTTTCAGAATGGGGAGAATTGGATGCTGTGTTAAGGAATGTTAGTTTACATTTTGATCCAGGCTGTGTTTCATTCTAATCATAACATCTGCTAAAGCTGCTGCTCGATAATCGAAACATATAACATCTGGACATTAATACATACTACATACACAAATCTGTCTCTGGAATATATCTGTTCGTTACTGCATCACACAGAAAATATAGATATTTAATTGGTTTTCACAGCGTAAAAGCTGAAATCTGAAGTACATGTTGAGACATTAGGACACATACATTTTATAAATATTCTGCAATGACTTAAAAATAGCTTAATTGATTTTGATGGTACTTAAAACTGTGGATTTTGTAAAGAACATTGGAAATTATAAACGATGGGGGTAAAGGAGAAGAGGGATTGGGCTTTTGTATACCAAATGTAGACTGTCTTTTCTGATTGATTTAAAGTATACATTTGTAAATTTCTATTGATATCACATAAAAGTTTTAGGTGTGTATAAAAAAATAATTAGGGGGTGTGGAGGTGAAGAGTAGTTTGATTTTTGTTAAGGTAGTGTGGACAGCATTTTTATCTTTGTTTTAACGTATACATGTGCAAAGTTCCATCGAAACCAGATAAAAACTGTAGCTTTGTGTAAAGAACATTTATAAAAATTAAATGGTGTAAGGGAGTGAGTGGTTGGGTTTTGTAAACAGAATGTTTCTCTTTGTTCTCAAGTATACATTTGCAGTGTTCCATCGAAATCTGATAAAAACGGTAGGTATCTATAAAGAACATTGGAAATTAGGAGGGGAGGGGGTAGAAGGGAAGAGGGGTTGGGCTTCTTCAACCTAATTTAAACACAATTCTTGTGTATTTTTTTAAAGTATACGTGTGCAAATTTTCTTCAGAATCAGATAGAAACTGATTGTGTAGATTAAAGGGGTGGAAAGGGGAGAGAGGTTCGGCTCCTCTAAACCAAATGCAGACAGTATTTTTCTGTTTGTTTTGAAGTATACATGTGCATACTTCCTTCAAAATCAGGTAGAAATGGTAGCTTTATATAGTGAACATTAACAGTAATTAAAGGGGTAGAAAGGGGAATAGGGTTTGTGTTTTTGTCAAAGTAATGTGAGTAGTATGTTTCTTTTTCTATTTCATTTAAAGTATACACATGCTAAGTTCCACCGAAATCGGATTAAAATATGGGTTTGTACAAACATTAAGGGATGTAAACGGGGAGCTAGGGTAGTTTATTTCATTTTTGGTCAGAAATCTTCTCCATAAAAAAATACATATATGTGCCAACTCTCATAAAGATCGGTCAAATGGTGTCAACTATAGCTTATCAAAAAGAAAATTGACAAAAGTGAAGGGGCGGAAATGGAGGAAGGGGTTCAGTTTTTGCAAACCAAAAGCTGAAATTATGTTTCTCTTTGTTTAAGAGTAAAAGTTTGCTAAGTTCTATCTAAACTGGATAAAAACTGTGGGTTTGTATAAAAATTAACGGTTTAATGAGGATTGGGTTGTGGTTTTTATATTTTTTGGTCAGAAACCTTCCTCGTGAAAAAATACATATAAGCGCCAACTTTCATGATAATAGGTCAAATGGTGGCGACTATAGCTTTTTATATATATAAGAAAACACATTGACAAAAATTATGGGGTTGGTAGGAAAGAGAGGGGTTGAGCTTTGGCAGACCAAATGTTGACAAGATTTTTCTGTTTGTTTGAAAGTATACATTGACAAAGTTCAATCAAAATCAGATATGAAATATAGGTTTCTATAAAATTAAGGGGTGTAAAGGGGGACATGAGGTGGCTTTTATTTATTTTTTGGTCAGAAATCTTCTCCATGAAATATTACATGTATATGACAACATTAATGGAGATCAGTTAAATGATGGCAAAAATTAAGGGGTGGATAGGGTGAGGGGGTTAAGTTTTTTCAAACCAAATGTTGATAGCATTTTTCTCTTTATTTTTAACTATACATGTCTAAAGTTCCATTGAAATCGGATAAAAATGTCGGTTTGTATAGTAATTAAGGGGTGTAAGGGAAGAGAGGGGGAGTGTTTTATTTTTTTGGGTCAGAACCTTTTCCATGAAAAATTACATGTACATGGCAACTTTAATGGAGATCAGTTAAATGGTGTCGACTTTAGCTTTGTATAAAGAACATTGGCAAAAATTAAGGGGTGAATAGGGGGTGAGGGGTTCGGTTTTTTTAAACCAAAAGTTGACAGTATTTTTCTGTTTGTTTTTTAATATACATTTCCAAAGTTCCATCAAAATCGGATAAAAAGTGTGGGTTTGTATAAAAGTTAAGGGGTATAAAGGGGTAGAAGGGGTGGTTTCTCAATGAAATTCATATGGGACCACTTTGGAGGTATACTCTATCCACTATAAAAATTTCATTTAAATCGGTTCAAAATTGGCGAAGATATCGCTGAACATACATCCAAAAAAAAAAAAAAAAAATTCAGAAGAATTGAGAACCTCCTCCTTTTTTGAAGTCGGTTAAAAACTAGTTTTCGTCGGGGCTGTTATGACATCAACACGGAGAAAGAATGTTCTGCATAGAAACATTAAATAATAATTATCCAATTCACACAGTTGAGCCCTCTACTGTAACGACGTCAAATAAATAGTTTTTTTTCTGAAGTGCGATGACTTCAAAGTTTAAAAACAAAACAACAAGAAAACATCGCGTGCATTGTCGAGTAGGTGAGCTATTGGAACACGAAAGGTCCCGAAATGTCTGACAGAAAGGATTTTTATCTTTTTACGAGCACTTACATCATGCAAATATATCGAATAATATCGCAATACGTCGATTCGAGAATCACGACGACACAGTGGGACTGTTGAGGGAAAGAAGCGCACGTGGTGGCAGGTATAACGGGAAGTGAGGCATGACAAGTGTGACAAAGCCACCGTTTACTGGCGCCAGCCGGGAGGGGGAAAAGGGGGGGGGGGCGCAGACCGCGATCTTGTTAGGGAACTCCTAAATGGGCGCAACCCGCTTTGTATTCACAGCAAAGTACCGCCGCTTTGTGTCGGAGACGGGCAGATAACTGCGGACAGAAAGAGGCTGGCTCGAACAGAGAAAGAAGAGAAAGAGAGAGACAGAGAGAGAGATGGGAAGGGAGCAGGACTTACACAGATTCCCCGCCCCTGTCCCACTCTCATAGCACCATGTTATTTTGGCTTTAGTTTCTGCAGACTTCCAGCGGAAAAAGGCAGTGAAGGCAATCTTCTTAAGAGATTTCTTGTCTCTTCATCTGTACGAGCCAAGCGTTTTGCCGCGGAAAATAAGACCGGCCACCGGGATAAGCCAGCCCGCCCTGATCGACACGCAGCTTGCGCGCGGACAGCGGGGTTGGTACAACTGCGAGCGGCGCCGCTGAATGGGACTCGGGAGAGGAAGCACTGTATCTGTCAGTAGTTGTCAAGCAGACATAACCTAACTTTATATCGTAATTTGTAATATCAGAAAACGAGGGTTAACTAAAGACAAAAATTGTTATCAGTAGCACCCATGAAGCAACAACAGATTAATAGATTTCTCTACGTCGAAGTCATTAGAAGCAGGAGATCATTGATGGCAACCAACCGGTAGGAAATTGGCTATGCCCTGTTAAGTCAACCAAACCGATATTCGGCTGAAGGTATTTCGGAAAACCTAACCCTCCACGCTCAATTTAATTCGCAGAAATTAATCCAAATTTCTCATGTGGTAGTCCAACCATTTATACAGGAAATACCTTGAAAAAGATTTAAACAAACAATAATATAAAAACGATTCAGCTCTAGGTCATCGAACAAGTTGTTGAATTAATTCTGACAATGTATAAGAAACGTTTTCTCGTCTGACTTACTACTTAATAGATCTTTCTCGTCTGACTTACAACTTAATAGATCATATTTTAGGTTTTTAATCAGTTGGAAACAACTTGTATTGCAATTCAATAGACAGTGTCTTACATATTTTTATTTTTTTGGGGGGGGGGGTATACCCTGGTTCCGTGGGGGGAAAAATGCCTGTCCACCCATATGACCAAGCCACAACAGCTGATGAAATTGAATAAAATTTCGGTGAATTACGTGGCAACGTATATTGTGGCACCACTGTGCATGCGAAACGACAAGTCAAATAATAAGATCGCAAATTACAAAGGCAAGAAGTATTCTGTTAATAATGCGCTGTTGATGGGAGGTGAAATACATGCCGCCGAGAGACAGAGCAATGCGTATATCTGTGATGTATTCTAATAGCTGACAAATCGTAGAAAGAAAGCCATTCTTTTCCGAATAAAGTGGATGGAAATCACACCGTGTCTTTTAAATGGGTGTATAGTTAGTTTAAACACTGCTACGTCCTGGCAATGGATGGTCTGCAGCTGGACCGTGCAGATAACAATGGAAAGATAAAGGAACAACTGGCCAAGCGATCTGACAGTACGAACAATGAGGATCGTGAAACTGTATGCTTTACTGCAAACCACGATTCGGACAAGCGGAGCGTTGCTCCCGTCTCAAGCCACTATTTGACGCTAAAATATTAGAATCAAAACTTGCTAATTCCGTCCTTATGAGCGATAAGATTTTATGTTGTAAGTTTCAACCAAAAATAAGCAACGAAGTACTAAAGGGCCGACTCCAGTTTCTACTACAAAGAAAAGTTATGAGCGATAAAACCAAATCGATTCGTTTTTCGATCTTCCCCCGAGTCTCGCCCTTAATTTCAGTGAGTTACTTCCAGGTAACCTACGCTCAATGCTGCTACATACCGTCGAAGTTCTGCAGCGTTTAGTGCAACGGATCTCGCAGATATGTTTACAGTATGCAAACGAGGGCATCTAGTTGCTTCTCCATCACAATGTCAGAATCCATGAAGCTTTATTCATGCAGCAGCTGCTAACCAAAGGCGAAATTGTGTGGCTAGGAACTTTGACTGGCTCTGTAGTCCCACCACTGAAATCCGATGTACACCGAAGAGATTTTCGACATACGCGATTTGAAATGCAATGTCAGATAGGAACCCAACGCCAATCATGAAATCAGCATTAGCCCGCGTGTTCGAGAAGTAAGTAATACCCAGTTCATACAGGTAGCTTTCCACGAACTGAAGTCACTTTCAAATATAGCAAGACATATCTGGCAAAATATACCAACACCCTCCAATTCTGAATTCATTCTTCGAACGTTAGTTTCTATCAAATCGTTTATATTTTAATTGAAATTCGTGGGGCAATGGCGAATATAATCTTGCGACTTACTATTAGATTTCTGAGGCTACCAAAAAATATGGCATTAAAATAAATGCAAAATAAAACCAGCAGCAAATGTTCAAATCTTTTTATCTTATTAGTAAACATTTGCAGCCATTTTGTCGACATAAAAAATCATCACATTTGACGTAATTTTTTTCAGTCTTCTTTTTTTAATCACAAGGTGGGGAATGAAGAGCCTACCTACACTGAGCGTGGTGGGTGAACAGTTAACACTCTGGTCTCGCATTCGGGAGGACGCGGGTTCGAATCCCCGTCCGAGAATCCAGATTTGGGTTTTCCATGGTTTACTCAAATCACTCCAGGCAAATGCCGGGATGCTTCCTTCAGAAGGCTATGGAGCATACATTCTATTTTTTTTTTTTTTTTTTTTCATCGACGGCAAAGGAAGTGAACGACGACCAAACCTTAAATCAAAACATGTCCTTACATTTTATGGGAATTACAAGACAGCTGTACCAGAGATCAAATCAAAACTTTCTGAATACTAATAGAACAAATACCAACCTGCTGAGTTGTGTACTTAGTTTACATTTTTTTACGTTTACGATGAGGTAGACGGAATATGGCGTATAATCTGCAATACAGATTATAACCGAAATCAACATAGGACGTGCAGAAATATCAATTTAAGCTAAATGCGTTTTTTCCCCTCTAAATGTGCGATTAAAGTTAGAGGAGAAATCAAACAATACGACGAAAAAACTGCCAATGTTTCCCCAACCATAACTTTTCCTCTGTGTAGGAAGTGGGTGATGGGAACCTCGATAATCTCTCCGTGCGAATGACCACCGGTCATAACAGATTTACTTCGCTGACAAGGATTCATTTATTGGATTCGTGCAGCGACCAGGAAAGCGAGAACATTAATCACTTCGACGCACATTAATTATAAAACCCAATTTATGCAGTTGCGCTAATGACGCGCATACATTACGTAGGCTCAGTAATTAACGGAGCCGCATGTAGAGCGCGCACCAGTCGCTTTGGGGTCGACCGGAAGAAGGCGGCAACCGGGTCGGCGACCCCAGGAGGCGGCTTATCTGTGCTTCCTCTACACCACCAGGGTCAGTTCCTAGCCTATGCTTCCTCCATTTATCGCATTGCTTCAGACTACCTAAGTTTTTTCTGTGACGAGACAAAACTAATTGGTAACTCCTTCTATTCCATTCGAGAATGTGTACAAAAGAATTAATTGTATTTTATGTGCCTTTTGAAAACTTAATTTATAAAAATTAATATTTATTTTAATTTTATTTTCTACAATTTTTTATCTTTGCTTGTGACATAATAATTTTATTCATTATGATTATTATTCATATCATATATTTACATACATTAGCCATGTTTCACATCCCAGAGCATCTTCCTCAAAAGCGATCTATGGAACAGAACTGATAAATAAATAAAGTGAATTTAAAAACAAACCGAATCTTCCTACTAAATCGAAGTGCACAAGGAGCGTCAAGATTTGGTTCCGGAATGCGTGTTGAGACAGTGCAGTACGTGAATTTTCGTAATTTAGCTTTATACTCAGGTGAGTTCTGTGACTTCAAAGGCGGCATTTGCAAAGCTTAAATAAACAAATCTTTCCAATTGACAGACAATCATTTCAGTTGTAAATATGATAAAAATGTATTTGAATTATTCAAATAAGTCGTCTCATTTAGATAACAGATCTAGTTAAGTAAGATTTCAAATAGACTTATAAGCTGAAGAATTTAAAATCATCGGACATGTGATTTGAAGATTGTAAATGCGGAGTCTGTTGCATACAGTATTATTTTTACAGGAATTATTGCCCGAAAATATTTACCAATTGCCACTATTTCTTAAAAGTAGCTTCTGGGCCTATTTATATAGTAACTCTGGTGCCATACCTAATTCAGAATTAATTATTATGAATTTTATACGCATTTGCCCTTTAGAAAAACTGACAAAAATTAGGGACTCTATTTAAGAGTATAAGATCAGGAAATCGAGTAATGAGTATAAATGCGAATTTGTATGTTCAGAAAATGGTACTAGTACACACTAACGATACATCGCAAAGACAACAGGACATGCAAATTTGTTGAAATATTTGCATCGAAATTTCTTGTAATCGATTTATATTTACTGTCCATACAGAAATAGTGAAAGCAGAAATGAGGGATCATCCTCATTGTAAGCAACGGAAAATGTAGCTACAAAGGCAGAAAATGATAATTGCCGGCAGAAGTAGAGAAGTAAGGCAATTGGCCAGATCACTGCTTGAAAATGGTAGCGTAGTATTGGTCTTGAGACACACATTTTGGGCATCCCATACAGGAGTTTGAGGGTGTGCAAAGAAGGGCTGCTAGATTTGTCACTGGAAATTACCGCAGAAGACAATAAGTAAATGATACGATAAATGAACTGGAATAGGATTCATTGTAAGACAAGAGAAAGGTGATTATAATCGCGGCAGTGTACAAGGCATATATTAGTGATGAGGCGTTGAAAGATATTAGTGGAATTTTTTTTTTCTTATGGAGTTACGCCTGTTGACGTCGAGTTCATTAGAGGCGGAAAAGGATGGTACGCAAGGAAAGGGAAGGAATTCGGGCACGGCCTTTTAAAGGAAGCATTCCGGTATGCGCCTGAAGTGATTTGGGGAAACCATAGAAAACCCAAATCTGGATGCTCGGACGGGGATTCGAACCAGCGTCCTCCGGAATGCAAGGCCAGAGCGTTACCAGTCGCCCATCAAGTTCGATTTGGTGAAACAATTAGGAGAGGTGCATGGAAAGGACCACAAATTGGCACTTTATTTCAGGCGTAAGGATGTAGGAAGATTTCCTTTCGTAGGTTAGGGGTCAGGCATTGGAATAAATTACCAAGAGAAATGATGAATAATTTACCAAAACCGGTAGAAGAATTGAAAGTTGAAACTAGTAGAGGGAAAAGGAAAGGGGAAAATGGGCGTGTAGAGAAATTGCCTCACAGTTAAATTAAATAAAGTGAAGGCAGGTACAGCTAGTTCATAAATTACTAAAAGTAAAAAAGGGAATAATATTTCTAAATTTAAAGTGAGAACTTAAATTCGTAATTTAACTAGATAAAGTAAAGCTGTCATGACCTTTAACCTTAAAAACTAGAACTGATTTAGACTCATGGCGGTATCCAAATTACAGTTACGGACTTCCAACTAGTCTACGAGATAACAGTCACGCTGTGTCCGACCAGGCAAATCTGTCTTTACGCATTCTAACTCCCTTCAAACTAAACAGAACTTCTTCAAATTTTTCAGAGCAAATACAAAGGATAAAATACAGGTCAATTTCATACATCTCAGCTAGATCGGTTCAAGCGACTAGGATCTTCAACATTTTACTACATTTATACAATAGTGAGTTCGTCTCTGTCCGTGTTTAATACTTCTCTTTTCAAATTCCACAAACATCCTTCAAACTTTGCAGAGCGAACCCATAATATGAATACACCTCAATTTTTTTTATTTCAGCTGGATCAGATTGCCGTTTATTTTTTTGTTTTGCGGCTTTACGCCTCGTCGACGTCGAGGTCATTAGAGGCGGGAAAGGACTGGGGACAAGGAACTGGAAGGAATTCGGCCATGGCATTTTGAAGGAAGCATTACTGCAATCGGCGGGAGTGATCTACCTTGGAAAACCTGAATCTGGATGCCGGGACGGGGATTCGAACCCGTGTCCTCCCAAATACGAGGCAAGAGAGTTACTGCCCAGCCACCACGTTCAGTGGATCAGGTTGCGTGGGAATGACCTTAGACCATAAAAACTCATTTTTATCCCTATAAACACATTTGTTTCTTTTCAAAAAAAATTTCAACCGGTGCAAAAAATTTGCTGTTTAAATTGACCTTAAGAGGTAGAAAATTGACAAATTAAAAAAAAAAAACAAAAAAAAAAAACATTCGATCAAACCTGGTTGTAGGTCATATTCAGCAGTTGCTGATCAATAGATTTTTATAGATAAAGGACATTCTAGAAACAATTGTTGCTCCAGAAGCATTTCACTCTAGTGGTGGGGGGCATAATCAGGGAGTGTAAATGTATGTTTTTACATGTGTATCAATAAAATTATTAAACACAACAAATCATTATCTGTATACATAATCAACTGCCACATCAAAAACACAAGTCTAGTGCTACATGTATAAACAGGTATGTAAAAGCGCAAAAAGTGTTGTTCCAGACCACCGTGTGAAGATTATCACCACACCTGTAAGTACAGTGTCTATATAACGATCTGTACTGTATTTAATAATTGTAACGATACGCATGTAAAGACATACATTTATAACCACTGATGATACCCGATACAATAGGGCGAAACGCATCTGGGAAGTTAAAAAAATTCATCACAACAGCTGTTTGTAGACGGCTTTTAATGGCTGTAAAAACATATTTTAAGTCCACTAAAACATTTCATTTATAACTGTGTGTCTATTTGCTACTTTATATGATAATAAATATGTGACTTCGTAACTATTCTAGACCCGTGACCAAAAATCACAGTCTCGAGCTCCCGCCTAGTTAATATACAGTGTAAGCAACTAGCGGTAAGCTTGTACAGGTGTTACTGCCGCGAAGTGTTTTTGGTGCATCACATGATTATGCATAGTTCACTTCCAAACGTGCCATTGATATATGTCCCCACTCAGTTGACAGGAAATAGAGCAATAGTTTCAGTCCAACCACAACACATCGACAGTAATTCAGTGCCTTTTCCGCGCACTTCAAAAAAACTAGCGATTGCCCCAATTTGTGTGAAACGCGACTGCTATGGCTCCACTGTGTCGGTCCATTCGCATCGCCGGCGGTGCTTCATTACGGGCGGGGCGCGGCTGGACTGATAATTAAAACATCAGCGGGATTAATGAAATTTAAACCGTAGTGATCGGATCGCGCTGCGGAGCAGTGTAAATGGTAATGGGTACGTCGAAGCGGTCCCTGCAGAGCGCACGTCGTCAATAGGCGCAGTACGAGCGACAGTGTACGGGCATGGCCGGAGCCGCCGCAGCTCCAGGATGGAAACAGATACCGGAAAAAAACAGAGGAGTTTGTATGATAAAACGCCGGGCATTACGGGTTAACCGTGGGCGTGAAATGAAAAACAACGCTCGAATACACGCCGAAAACGGCCATATATCAGCCGGGCATGATAGAGTGCTTTGCAGAGAGCACAATAGTCGGACGAGCAAAAATCGATGCCAGAAGACAAAAGCTTCTGGCGGGCAACATGAGTGGTCACCAACATACAACTACTTACATGCACTGAGTTTGACAGAATAAAGGACATGTGATACCTCAGATTGTAATCATATCTAAAGACAAGGATATTACTATTACTGTTATTAACATCACGAATATTAGATACTAATCGCTTTTTGGAAGTATCTTTCGTAGGAAGGGGCATACCCGGCGCCAAGAAGAAATCGAAGAAGGTTGTCGAAGATGTACAGACCGCGAGATTGGTGGTTTAAGATGGACCGATTGTAATAAGAATGATGATTTTATAACGGACGCATTAACAAGAATGATAATTTAAATGCATAGAGAAGCTTAACCAAGACTCATTACATTGGAATCGACTATAAAGAGCTGCGAAAAACTTATGTCAATAGACTTTAAGTGTGTTGGAAGCAACCAAAGAACACCATTAAGGTAAAAGTAGAAAAATTTAGATTAAAGTTGAGAAACTATCTGAGATAATAAATTGCTAGTAGTTAGGTAAACTAGATATATTGCTAGTAGTTAGGTAAACTAGATATATTTGAATTAAGACTACGGGAAATAGGTTATTATTGGTAACATCTATTTTAAAACTGGTATCTCGGGACAACGGGAGTACAGCATCACAAACACCCGTGTTGAGGCAAAATTTTCTTTTAACATCTTCCTACTGTCAGAATCCTCAGTGATTAATTGGTGAAGCTTTCCGTATGCGAAAAAGGAATGATAGATCTAATGTTCACATTCCGCAAACCAATTCACACTGCTCGACAAAAGATTTACCTTAATATGAATTACGGATCCTGTTAGATTCACTGTTATGTATTAACTATATTTTTCTTACTGAGCGTCGTGGGTGAGTGCCAACGTTCTGGTGTTGCATTCCGGAGTACGCGGGTTTGAATCCCCGTCTTGCCATACAGATATGGGTATTCCTTGGTTTCGCCTTATCACTCCAGGCGAATGCCGCGATGGTTCCATTAAAATGACATGGTCGAATTCCTTCCCGCTTCTTGCCCCCTGTCCTTTCCCGTCTCTAATGATCACAACGTCGACGAAGCGTAAAGCATTAGCATAAAAATATTTTCTTTATACTTTTTTAAATTACAAAGATATTAAATATTAATAAATTCGTTGCATTATTGGCGTAGGTTTTACGTTGCGTAAAATCTGATAAATTTACGCCTTCGTAAATTTTGCCTTTACTGACCGTATCTTGCGATCCATTTTCGAAATTCATATTAGCTTTGAAGGCTATGAAGTAAAGGCGATCCATTTACTATTTTATCAAAGGTTTAGTTAGTAACATTTTAGGGATCCTACTGTATGTATTAATTTCGTTAAACACATGGACAACGATCGAGAGGGACATTCTCAGCCAATCTTGCCTTGTACAACACGGCGAGCTTAAACCGCAATTCTAACAATCCGCTCATAGAATTGATTGAGTCTTGTAAAATTATTAATCTGCGCGTCCAGAATAACAGGTAGCGTACGTCAGACTGAAAATGCTTAGGGAGAGTGTTTAATGCTAAATTTGCAATTTTTCCTTCCCGCCTCCTAGAAAATGCATTTTTTAAGGAACAACGAAGATTGTAACATGGTTGGTAATCGAAGTCAATAATTTCATACACAATGTATTTCAGTGAAGACTGTGGATTTAATTTTAACTATGCATGTTTTCCCTCCCAACTCCATCGGCCTAGGCGACCCGTACTCAAAAATTCTTTATACAAAAAGATGGTTAAATAATAAGAAAGACTGAAGCTAAAAATTTCTGTTGGAGAAAATGGTGAGCATTTATGACAACTAAGTTATATTTTCAGGGCAACTTCAACTAGAGGAATTTGTGATCGTTTCTCTGTACTTTTTACACTCCCAAAGTGATTGAAAACCAAGAAAGTGTTTGCGAACAGTTTATAATCGCCCTCAGACCAAACCGATTTTATGAAATGTTATTTTAAGAACTGTTTATTGCAAGCTGGGAGTTGACTGATTATAGTTTTGAAACAAAATTTACTCGGGTGTCCAGCCGGATGTTGTTGTAAAAACACGACGTTTCGACAGCTAGCTCTGCTTTCTTCATCAGGTATTTACAGGGTTTTACAACACCATCCGGCTGGACACCCGAGAAGATCTTGTTGCATCTGTCCCCAGTCACACATCGATTATAGTTTTGTATATTTTCCGAGTAATTAATTGTGAATTTGTGTAAATGAACATTGGTTTATGGAGAGAAACTATGTAAATACTATTTAATATGTTGAAGGACAGTATTATGCATGAAAAATTGATTAAAAGTTTGTAATTCTAAGTGCTGATGTGAGCTACGATGTTTAAAGGACAATTTGCGACGGTATGAACTGGTTTATATAGATAATTTTGTGTGTAAATACTTGTAACTATCTTTAATTTTCATTTACGTGTGGCTCACGATCATTGTGAATGATTTTGTATTAATTATGATCGTTTTTTTTATCGATTTAATTGTTACAATTCGAGAAACGTCGGTCGGAACTTTCTGGATGTTTGTGAAGTGTCTAGAGATGGCGAGCGGAGTCAGCAGTCAACCAATGGTTCTGGAATCATGTGAGCTTAATCGCTGGAACATTTGTTTACGTTTGTGCTTACTATCCTTGGATGGAATCGTTGTTATGAAAGAAAAATAAACGAAGTGGAAAGAGATTCTTGGAATAATTATTTAATATAATCAAATACTTATCAAGTTCCCAATATGTATTTGATTTGATTATTTTATGAGTTTTTCTGTGGTGTGGCGACTACAAAACATGCAGACCAGGTGTGCATGTGTAGGGCATTACGCATTGATCGAGATGAAGACGAGATGCTTGTGTCATTGGCTTCGCATGAGCGATCCCAGATACGATCACAAAACACGCTGAACGAATTCGATCCGCATACACAACAGCCAGCGAGACGGAACGACACAAAACATGGATCACCAAATGAATAACAAGCAGCCATAAAACTTCACCAGCTGTGACGAGTGCGTTGCCTTAAAAAACAAACTGAGCCTTGAGTCGTATAGATCCACATGACAGAGCCTCAGACCTGAAAACCACGAGTCAGTGCTTACCACTGCACATTTCAGGAGGTGGCGGATTCTAAATGAACCGTTTGAAGGCAAAAAATTTTAAGTAACACTCATGGTAAACTTTGCCTGAACGACATACAAAAGTATTTTAGTACAAGGAAATAATTTTATTTTAGTTATCTCGTTTGCTGATTAACGGGTTAATAAGAATTTTAATATTTCACTTAAAATTGCAAGAACCTGCAATTATATTCTAAGTTTGATTAAACAAATAGCTTAAATAAATAATAAGCACCCAGAGGGAAATGAGGAAACGAAATGAAACTTCGTGGTTTGAGAGGGAACGTGATTTTATTTCAGTGATTACAAAATCGAATCAAAGAACTTGGCAATATGAGCCCGCTTATTATTACGACGTTGCACCCCCTCTGGTTTGGATGCATGCACTAATTCGGTTGGGTAAGCCGAACGTACTTAATCTATTGGAGAAAAGTTTGTGTTCCAATCTGTATGCGAAACGCGTAACTCTGAGTGTTCTGTATGATAAGTGTATTTTTTGTTTCTGATATGTGTCGTTTATGTGGTTGGAGATTGGAGACCGTGCAAGCGTTCCGCTAGATGACTGCGGGAAAACGCCTACACACAGCAATCGGCACGGTCGATTAGTGAGGGCATGGACGCCTTCCCGGTCACGTTGTACCTCCTCGAGCCAGTGAGCCACACTGGCGGGTATAATTAAGAATTTTATGTCTAGGACTGAAAAACCTTTTCTGGCAGATACTATCCAAAAAGTGTGAGTATAGTTACCAGTGTCATAAGATATTGGAAGTCTACTAAAACAATTGATAAGCAACAGAAACAGATTAGACATTTTATAATTCAGTAACTATCATAAAGTAAATATACTTTAAAATCTTCAAATACTTCTCGGGTTTATAAATTAAATACTTGAAGGACTATAATTATACAATGTTTTCCATACAGTGTAAATGGTCATTTGTAAACACAGTGAGTAATATTACATCGCAGTAAGTCAATAAAGTGTTTCTGGTCATTTTTAAATTATGTGCAATGTCCATTCGTGTAGTCGAGCATTCTGATTAGTCTTTATTATATCGATAATTGTCACCATTTTACGGACAGGAGAAGCAAAACAAACAATCTGCTGGGAATTTTCATTCAGTTTCAAGAAAAATGATGTCATTTAGTAAAATCTTGCCATTAACGGATAGACCCATGAAATCACCGAAACACCTGCCTACTTGTTGTGATGAACTCTGATTTTATCGTTTGTTGTAAAAGCTTAACGGTACATGATGTCCTCCTGAATATCACTTTAGTCTCCGGATGCCCATAAAACTTTTAAGAAAATACGGTTGCTTTAATACGTTGGTAGTAGTAAAAAGAAACAGGGCAACCAACAAGCAAACTTGCAAGGGGCAGGGGAAAATAAAAAAGTATCAAGTGGCGGGAGAGGGGGAGGGTCGGCATTACGAGAGTGGCCGCGGGGGCTGGTGCCACTTCCTCCCGCCTGCCGCCTCGCATCCGGACGTACATAAAATATGATGAAATAGCGCCCACCGGCAGCCTCGACCAGACCCAACGCAAACTCATAGTTCGTGCCGTGTAAAAACAAACAGTGGTCGTTACATGCCCGCCCCGCTGGCTGACGCGGGGATAGCTGGTCCGAGTCCTGGTAGTGGAAGAAATTCCCATCATGAGGACTAGGCCGGCAGGATAAGAGAGGTGGTGCTGCCCGTTTCCTAATCCTCTGATTGTACACCAAAGTCCTGGGTTAAATCCCAAACCTCTCCGCTGTGTGTATGGACTGAGTGCATACGGCACTGTTGACGGTGAGTCGTCCGTCGGATGGGTAGGCCACTTTCGGAAAAGTAGGCCTGAATGGATCGGCACTGTGTTTCACCATTTACTTTCTTATATCTATCATTCACAACAGAAACAACAATCTACATTGAACGCTATCACAATCATCAACCCTTACGAACATTGTAACACTGGGGAAGGCAATGGGAAACCGCGGAGAGATAAATAACCTTTATGGTAACCGCCTACGCTTGGACACGGGGCTGGCGTTCATAAGAAGAAGAAGATAGTTACATATTTATACGTCTAATTATTGTACAACTACTTTGTCCTTTACCGTGAACTTACAGAATTGTATGGACACAAGCACTGTATAGTGCTCTTTCCTTTATCAGTCTCCGTCCAACCATTCAGATTTGGGTTCTCCATGGTTTCTAGAAATTTCGACATCACTCCAGGCAAATTCCGGTATAATTTCTTCAAAACCATGGCAGAATTCCTTTCCGCCTCTAATGACGCAGAAGAAGCTCAAAGACTGAGCAAAAAAAATTTGATTAGTGGAAGAGGAGAGATTATTAGAAACAGGATGTGCGGGACACCCGCATACGTGGAAACGTCAAATAATAATGACGAAGATGAAGTGCTAATGTTGGGTCGTAAACAGCAGTATCACATACAATAAATCGGCTTCACATTGTAGTTGCACATTGTCAATTACGTAGTTCAATAGAGCGTGATTCGTAAGACTCTCTGGTATTTCGGAGATTTATTGTGCAGTGGCTATAACAGACACAGCAAAAACGGCCATATCTATAGATGCAGAATCCCTCAGTTTTTGATATACCTTACTAGTGCGCGATATGTGCAGCTTTACTGACACCACCGACGTTGCTTCTGTATTGATTTTCTTGTCACACAATATCTCACGACCTATAACAGTTTCCTTTAACTTAGTGTACAATGCACGGACTGTTTTGTCTGCATGGGGTTCTGTTTGATATTTCGTATGAAATTTCCGTTGCACCGTCACAACTGACTCATATTTAGCTAATTCTAAGACACAGAACAATTTCTGTTCACCAGTGAACGCCATGTTGTTTTGACTGCACTCTAGTGACCAAATGAACAATATGCCAAGAAGCTTATTATGAACTGAAACTTGGACATTTTGTATCTATGGACTTGATCTTTTTTGCTGCATCTCTAAAGTCGGAAATCCCGAAGACGAGTGATACATGAAAAGGTAAATAAACTCACCAAGTTTCTGGTACATAGTATAAATGTTCAATGTGTACACCATTAACCACCCAGCACACATTCAAACGGAAATCCAGTTCCGTCCATACGCCCGATAGCATGTTTCTATCAATGTACGTCACAGCAGCAGTGATCCGCCCTTAGAACTTTCTCTTTGATATGACTCAGAAAACACTCACTTATGGCGAATCCCTTTCCAGCTCCACAAAGGTACCCCACACTCTCACATTGTGACGATTCACCTTGCCAGACAGATGGAAAGTCACCCCGTCGCTGAATACAAAGTTCCCGCCAAGTCCTCATAATATTCCGTAGCTTCGAGCATTCGGGTACAAATATAGAAACGGTGGCAGTAATCATCTGGGGTCAGATGTTGTATCAATTCCAGACGGTAATGCAACCGCCATCGCAAAACATTCCACAGTGTTTTCTGTGGAATGCCCACTTCACGGCTGGCACGAGCGGTTGATTTTTGCGGACTGCGCACATAGCTCTGTCTCACGCGCTCCACGGTTTCCTCTGAGACACGTGGTCGCCCCATGCTGGTCTGTTTACACCGACAACCAGTGTCATGAGACTGGCGAAACCAACGTAAAATGCTCTGGTGAGTAGGTGCAGCTTTACCAATATTATTGTACGAATGCACGCTGCACATTTGTGACCGACGAACACTTCGCATATTCTAACATACAAAAACTCTTCTCCTGTTTTTCCGCCATCTTTTTCACTGCTGCCATGTAGCACTCACGCCAGATACCAAGCGGTCTTTTAAACTTGGTGAGCTCATGTATCTTTTCATGTATCACTTGTCTTTGCAGGTCGTATACTTTTCAATACACAGTGTTTTGCAGCCGTAGCATCAGAAATTTCGAATTAGACGTCTACGGTATGAGTATCATGTTCGGGTCTAAGGATTCTATCTATTTACGTTATCCGTTATATTAAGAGAACCTCACGCTTAATCTTAAGAGTTCGTAATTCTTCACGAACTGAAAATTCTAAAAGACAGTGGTTCGCACAAGATTATTATATATTCAGTTTCCAGTGTAATCTTGAATTAAAAGTTTCGATACATTTGCATTTTGAATTCTATTACTATTTACTAAAGATAAATGGTTTTACAAAATAAGCCATTTTCGTCTTTTCCTTTTTTGCTATCTTTTTAAAAACTGTTTTCCAATCCACGTCAAATAATTTTGATTTACATAAAATATCTGGGTTTAGTCAGGTCAGTTTAAAATGCAATGTATCTATGTTTAGATTGAATTCGGGGTAATCACACAGCCTACTAACAACACGACACGGAGAGTTTATTTCCATGGAAATATTAGGTAACAGTCGTTAGTGAAATATGAAAAAAAAAAGAAGTATTTTTGTTTGTACATTGTACAATTACATGCAGAGGGTAGAGTAACAGTGTCAGCACGCGCGTAGCCTTCTCGTGTCTCCTCATCTGGAGCGTAGGCAGCATTCGCTTCCGGATGCGCGGCTCCAGCGCGCACTCAGCCACACGGAGAGTGAGCACGAAACACCGCGAGCAAATGCAACGACACGCACTCACTGCACTCCCACGCCTCGAGGCGCACAACGCGCCGCTACGCCAGCTTATCCCATAAGTTATGATAAAAACAATGGAAAAGTCTGGTGTCACAGTCACATCGATTCATTTTATTTGCAGTGAGGAAATCCACTTTAATAAAATGCGTCACGTCTGCAGACTGGACGTGAACTCGATAGCTCGGCAATCTTCGGAAAGTTCGATGATAACCGAAGTGTTAGTTATACTGGCCGCCACCGCAGCGCTGCCTGACTAACCAGGAAATTTCAAACAAAAGATTGCATTTGATATTATGTGCACTAATATTGTTAAAATGAAGTTTAAAATTAAAATAAAGCACTACACTTATGTTGTTAAAAGGAATTGCAAATGTCAGGTAAATAACAACTTTTGACTTCATTGGCACTTGTATTGATAAAAGGAAATGTAACTCCGATGTCAGCTAAAAGGCAATTGTGTGTTGTTGAAATCACATATATAATACGGGAAGCGGTCGAAAATTATAATGCGAGACAGCGATTTAAAAAAAAAAAAAATTACAGTGCGATGTTCGTTTAAATTTACGTGTTTCTTTTTGTTTATTTATGACGACTAAATGCAGAAATTCTTGCAAGAAGAGCATCTGATATTTACGCTATATTCTCTGAATTCTAAGAACGTTTTTCACAGAAGGTAAGAAACAGAGAAGTTTTTGATAAAATCACAGAAAATTTACACGAAACGTAGGTATTCGGGAAATATATCAATCAATTAAACAACCACGTTGTACTCAGAAACATCTTCGTAACAATAAAAATTTCCGTCATTTAAAATTCAATGCAATTATCTAAAAACATCCGACCAAATACTCCGAGTCACAGAAAGTTGACTCACATCATGAATAAAAATATATTAATTAATTGTTATTCGTATTTCATTAGAAATTTTTGCAAAACAAATACCTACTTACTTCCACCGTCATTTTTGAAGGGCGTTTTAACTAGTCCCTAATAAGAAACAAAGTAACATTCAGATAAGCACTTTATTTCAATATGAAGAAAATCTCCCCAGACAACACTCAATTGAAGTTTTATCTCTTATCCGTTCGTGGCTTGGATTCGACAGAACGCTTGTTCAACCCCTTGTCCAGCCACCCAGCTCTCTCTAACCACTCTCCTCCTCCCCACCACCATAACCACAAATCATATCCTCGTTCTAACGACTTTGACAACGATGAACCGCAAACCCATTTATAATATGACACTACGCTAAGCTAGTTAGAAAATTTGCCCTTGGTAACAGTGGATCAAATGAGACAGTTAAACGACTTTTACATCTGCCTGTTTTATAAAATAAACCACGAAGGGAGTCAAAGGAAAAATTATGAACAGAACATAAAATAATTCTTCCAACTTGACGGAGACAACACTGCACTTACTTCGTGTAGACTGAATATGTATTTACGTGAATGTTCACCTTTATCTCCGTTCCTATCTATTGCTGCAAACGCAGGCAAACATAAGACATTAATTAAAAATTCCTATGTCCTAGAACGGACTCGAACCTGCTGTCACCCCTAGATATCGCAGAGTCACTTGTTTCATTAATTTTACATTCATATTTTCAGTACTGTAATGTTGTAGTTATTTAAAGTTAGATCAGAAGGTTCCATAGTGCAGTGGAATGTGAGTAATTGGCATAGTGTAGGCTGTTAGCTTTAAGTTAGTTATCGTATCTTTGCTTGTTAAGAGTGTGGTGGTTGGACACTCGCGTATAGAGCGCAGATAAGTATTAAAATATGAGATTTGTTTTTATAGAGGTGCATTTTTTTACTCAATCTTATGGAATAAAGTCAATGCTTTGAAATGTTTTTATTGATTAGTAACAATATTTTCTTCATTTAAGCCAATAACTTAACAAACTATTAGGTTGAAGAGATTAGCTGCAGTATAAATGTGTTAGTGACGGGGTGGGCTATTATTTATCTATCCGCGTCACGCTGTTTTGTCTTAGGAGCGTAAGTGGTGAAATATCTGCATAGAGATTGATTTCTCGCCAGCCTATACAGCTGACTCAGTTAAATAGACTCTCCAAACAACAAATCTCATACTGCAACCATTTCAATGCGAAGGGTCCAAATATTTAACCATTACCGTAACTAAAAATTGCGGAAGCAAGTCATGCGTATGAACATGTGCACTTGCTGAGAGACTGATGAAAGCGACATTATTATCAATGTAAAACTTTGTTGTAGTAGATAAATTGTCAGTGTACTAAAATAGCTAAGCTTTGTTGGACCCATCCGAAAGAGGTATAGCCTGCGTAGCCTGGTATAGGATGTAGGATGGCCAGTTCCTTTCCACCTTACCTAAGCTAACCGGATATAGGGGACCTACAGTTTAATGTGAAATCCGAATCACGGAAGCGTTCAGGCGAACTTCACATTACAAGGCTCTGTCAGAGATAAAAGAGGTAAAAAGTAAATTCTTTTGGTCGTAATGACCTGGTGACAAGGCAATTCAGTAATAAAACTTAAATCTTTGTTTAGAGTCACGATTTTTGTAAATCCTGCAATACGAAGCTACTGCACTGGGAAATATTATTGAGATAAGAAAAAGAAAAAACCGTTTTCACTTATAAGTTACAGGACAGTTATGCTGCATCTTTGATTTCGGTTAATTTCATTTACTGAGACTATAACCATTAGAGCTTCCATAAAACTGCAAACACGGCAATAATTTCAATTTTTCTTTTTTAAATATGCAAAACGTCCCTGTCATAGGCGCCTAGTCTAACCCAGTAATTCTTTCGGCTATAGGGGACCTATAGTTAAAAGTGGAAGCCGAACCACGGAAATGGACTGGCGTACTTCACATTACACAGCAAGCCGTACCAAAAGTGAAGGTCGGGTTTCGATCTGCAGTCTGAGTCACCAGGCCAACTTGTCAGAGATGAAAGTCGGGTAAAGGACCTATGAAAATTACCGCCGAGATAGAGATTCCAATCTCGAACGTTTCGTCTCTAGTCAGACGCCTTAAACCACCGAGTCACCAGACCGCGTTCACTGTACTACCAGTGAAATATTCCAAACTATCGACATCACTCTTTTGAAATCACTTGAACCAAAATAAGAATCCTGAAAAACTTAAAACTTAAATGGTTATAGTCGGCCTTTAGTCGCCTGGTCACAGCAGGTGGGCCTTTTGATTGAGGTGCCGTGAGTTAGACACAAGTGAGAGGGTGCTACGAGGACGGCCCTAACGAGCGGAAACACACCTAAGCGGCGGTAAACATCGTTAAAATGTCGTTCGGATGCAGAGCGACGGAACAGCATGCGGCGCGACATTTACAGCTAGCGATAGAACTGACGCTGTCGACAGAAATCCAAGTGTCCAGCTGAGGCAGTTCAGCAATAAAACTTAAATCTTTGTTTAGAGTCACGCTTTTGATATATCCCGTAATACGAAGTTACTGCACTGGGAAATATTATTGAGATTAGAAAAAGAAAGTACCGTTTTCACTTATAAGTTACAGGACAGGTATGCTGCATCTTCGATTTCGGTTAATTTCATTTACTGACACTATAACCATTACAGCTTCCATGAAACTGCACACACGGCAATAATTTTAATTTATTATTTTTTAAAAAAAATATGCATCAATCTCTCACCTCTTACAACCTACGTCCTCAATTATCTGCTTCATATAGTCTATCCTATGTCTTCCTTACAGTTCTTACTTTCGGCTCTTCCCTCTACTATCAAATTAACCAATCTCGCATTCTTAAAATGTGTCATACCATCCTGCCTCTTCTTTCTGTAAGACTATTCCACAAACTACTTTCCTCGCCCACTATTTTCAAAAAAAGTTCATTTCGTACTTTATCTGTCCGTTTAATATTCAGCATCCTTCTACAGCACCACATTTCAAATGATTCAATTTCCCTCCTAGACTCGGTGCTTCACTACAATACGGTGCTATGTTCCACACATAGAGTTTTAAAAAGTTCTTTCTGAATTCCAGATCAATATTTGAAACTAAAAGATTTCTCATTTTCAAGAAGGTTCTTAACTTCACTCCTGCTTCGGCCATCAGTTGTAATTCTACTTCCGCTCCTATTTTGATATTTAATCTACTATTATTGTTATCATTCCTGTTACATTCAATAATTTTAAATATTTACAAAAATATAGCCACTACTATCTAAGGGAAATTTGTCGCAGCCGTTAAGTGAATATGTCGTATTAAAATGAATAGTTTTGAAATTGTATATACACCGAGGCTTTGGCAGTGCGATTTAGCGTTACTACTTGCCATTCGGGAGGACCGGGGTCAAACCCGGTTCGGCCATCCTGTCTGAGGTTTTCCGTGGTTTTCCTCAGTCACTCTAGGCGAATGCTGGGATGGTTACCTACAAGACCACGGCCGACCTTCCATCCCCCCTGTAGTGTAGTAGGCTGAAAAGGATCTCCGCGATCCTCCAGCAGCCCGCCTCCCAGCTTCAGGCTGGGAGGAATGAAATCGTTAAAAAAAATTGTATATATAGTTACACATGTAAAATCAACGAGCATTAAAATGTGACTCCTTTGAATTCATCATTGCGTTAGCAATAGAAGAGTCATTTACCAACAAACTCCAGAGTTTTTTTTTTTTTTTTTTTTTTTTTAATGGCTTTCGGCGAATAAGCCATTCAGCCAGCTCAATGTGTTTATGATATCTGTTCAAGTGATTTTTTTTTAGTTTCTCCAGTGCGTTTATGCTTCCTATGTATAGACACCACAGGACGGACAGGACATTCACACAGACACACAACACTTAAACATCCATGCCCGCGGCCGGATTCGAACCGGCGACCTTCGGCACGTGGAGCTAGTGCTCTAGCCCCTACGCTACCGAGGCCGGCAACAAACTCCTGAGTTGATGGAACGTATTGTAATGTTTCGCAGATATACAAAAGGCTTTTAAATAAAACAACAATATACATAGAGTTAACGTTAAAAATAAAAAAATAAGCCAGGCAAACGTAATGCCACAATAAAATCTAATTATCATCACAAACGAACATTCTAAGATCAGACTAGCAGTTCCTGCTACGTATGTACAAAGCAGGACACCAAACCGTGCGGGGTACCATACCGAGGAGACTGCAGGCGCAATCCATTGAGAGACGTAAAGAAAAGCTGTTATTCGGTCGAAACTTCAAGAAAAATGACAAGAATGGAAATCTATAGTGTTCGAACCTGTTTTTGAAATGCCTGGATTAAAATATGATTTTTGGATCTAAAAGAAGTTCTTCAATATGATGCAGTAAAAATAATTGTGTAGAAAGCGCACAGTTCAATTCGCATTTCCATTTGATATAGTAAATATTGAGCTGAGAAACAAGGCAATAATCTGCTATCTCAGGATTCGATTACTTGCAATGTTTTTCACTGAAATAAAATTCTAACATAAGTAAGTGATGATGCGCACTGGAGGAACAATTTTTCCACATTATGTGCAAGTGAATTTTATATACTCCCTAGTTTACTTACTTTTAAGTGATTTACTTACTTACTTACTTCCTCTTCATGGATAGGCCAAAAGCCTGTTCCGACCTCATTCTTCCGACCATCTCTTCCTAGGTCTTCCAATGTCCCTTCTGCCTGTGGGATGGTACTCCAGGGCAAGCTTAGGAAATCTGTCCTTTCTCATCCGTAGGACGTGGTTCTTCCAGTTATCCCTTTTTTGAGTAATTCTATCATTTAGCGGGATCCTCGTTCCTCCTCCTATCATTTAGGGAATACCCTTTTACTGACCTTAAAAATTTCATTTCAGATGATTGAATTTTGCTTTTGTATTGCGTTTTATTTACCCATGTTTCGCTGCCATATAGCAGAGTCGGTACGGCCATTGTTTTATAAAACTTGAGTTGAGTCTCCTCTCGTGCTTTACCTTTCAGTGTTCGTCGAATTGTTCCACACATATACTGAAATCGGTGAAGTTTCTTCTTCACCTCGTTATCCTCATTAAAAGATAATTCACATCCGAGATAAGTAAAGCTGGAGACTTGTTCTATTGGCTGATTGTCTACCACTATTTTAACTCTGATAGGGTATTTCCCCTGCCATGCCATAACTTTCGTTTTTGCACGAGACAACTGCAGATTGTAATCTTTGCTGATAATGTTTAGTATATGAATTGCTTTTTGAAGTCCATCTTCATTTTCCTGGAGGATAAATTGGTCGTCTGCAAACAACATAGTATTTATGTAAGTGTTGTTACTTATTTTTATACCAGGATGGACATTTTCTTTCCATTTCCTAACTAAGTCATCTATATATATATTGAAGAGTGTTGGAGACAGGCTACAACCTTGCCGCACTCCTTGGTTAATTGCTATTTCTTCTGTAAGTTTATTTCCTAGGTCTAAGACGATTTGTGTCCTTCTATACATACCTTGAATAACTTGTATTAAATGCTGTGGATATCCATTTCTTTGCATTATTTCCCATAGTTTTTGTCTATTTACTTTATCGAACGCTTTTTCATAGTCTATAAAAGCAATGAAAGTCTTTAAATTAAATTCTCTTCTCTTTTCCAGTAGTTGTCTAAGGCAGAATATATTATCTATGCAGGACCTTCCTTTCCTAAACCCACATTGTTCTTCTGATAGGAGAGCATCTGCTATTACTTTTAGCCTGTTATTTATTATTTTTGCATATATTTTGTATCCCGTATTTAATAAACTAATTCCTCGATAGTTATCACATGAATTCTTATCTCCCTTCTTAAAAAGTGAAATAACTTTGGCCTTCCTCCATTCTTCTGGGATGGTTCTCTTTTTCCAACACATATTAATTAAGTGTAAATATCTAAATTTCAGAATCATTCCCCCATACTTAATCAATTCTAAGTTAATTGTATCTAGTCCAGGAGCTTTTCTATTTTTAAATGATTTTAGTGCTGCATCAACTTCCTCTATGTCTATAGGATCAATTTCTTTAGTATCCACATGGTCAATTCTTTTTTTCTCTTCTTCTTCTTTATAATTACTATTGTACCATAATGTTCTGTAGTGTTTTACCCATGCCTCTTCTTCAATTACATTTATATTAGCACTTTCCTTTTCATCTTTGTTGAGATGTTTCATAAGTTTATAAGCCATCTCTTGTCTACCATGGACATCATCTTCTATTGAACTGATTAATCTATCCCATCCCTCTTGTTTCAACTTCTTTGTTATTGTCTTAACAATATTTCTCCTTCTTTTATATTCATTTTCATTTTCTAGGGTTCGGTCCTGTATCATTTTTAGATAAGCCTTTTGCTTTTGTTTGACGGCTTCTGCAATTTCTTCGTTCCACATTTTAAGTCCAGTTTTTCTTCTAAATTTCTTTTTCTTGCCAATGGCTTCATATGCTGCTTTCAGTATTGATGAAGCTATAGTTTCCCATTCTTTATTGATGTCATTATTTGTTGGGTTTTCCAGTAAGCGCTGTTGTAATCGGCTTTGATATAGATGTTTTATTCCTTCATCTTTTAAAAGGTAGGTCTTAAAAACTTCTTGATCTTGTTGTAAGTTTTTATTCATTCTTTTCCTCCAATTAGCAAGTATTCTTATTTTTGATATAACGAGATAGTGATCTGTATACATATCACTACCTCTATGTACACTGGTGTCTACTACATCTGGACCTAATTTTTTATTAACCATTACATAGTCAATGATAGACCTTTGTCCTCTTGCCGTCCATGTAAATTTATGGATATCTTTTTTTGTAAAGAATGTATTTGTAATCTTTAACTGGTTGAAGGACGCAAATTCTCTCAGTAGTTTCCCATTTTCATTTAATGTGTATTCACCTCTGTTCCCCATTACCTCTGGAATTGGACTATTTCCTACGCGGGCATTAAAATCGCCAGCCAGTATTAGGAAATCACTTTTATTAATTCTGTCTATCACCACTTGAAGCTGTTCATAAAATTGTTCAGATTCTTCTCGTTTGTTTTCTTCTGGGGCATATATGGCGATCAAGGTTAGGTTGCCTCTCTCTACTTTCAATCTTAGGGTCAGAATCCTTTCACTTATCATATTGTAACTGACAATTTTATTTTTCCATTTCCTATCCACTAATATTGCCACTCCTACTGCAGCTCTTTTCTCTCGTGCCACTCCACTGTAGATCATTGTATATTTATCTATTTCTTCTGTTCCCTTCAATTTCTTTTTTGTTTCTGTAATTACAGCAATATTGATCCCCTTTCTAGTTAACTCCATGTCCAGATCATATTCTTTATTATTTATCCCTCTCACATTCCACGTTCCTATTTTCAAATTGTCTTTGATTCCAAATCGTTTGTCCTTTGACCTTGCCTTTGTTGTCCTCATAAGATCCATCCGGCTTTCCTTACTTTGAGGTTTATGAGTAATATATCTTTTTATGTGGAAGGGTTACCAGCCCTTCGCACAACCCCCATCCTGGAGGGCCAGGGTTTTATTTCAGGGTGTTCCTTCCCTTAGCCAGAATGCCCCAGTTTTAAGTGATTTGTAAAAGTAAACTACAACCAACTCCACATTTTTTTCCAAACTGAACTTCCGTGGCCATAATTTGGTCAAACTATAATCCGTGGACAAGATTACGTAAACAATTTTACAACAGCAATTTCTGAAAGTCATATGTCCAAGAGCTATTCCACCTGCTATCTCGACTCAACTAATATACGCAGGAATGCAACTAAATAATGTGAACATGTATATTTCATAAGAGTGACTTAAACTAAATGGGTTTCAATAGTGTGATTTAAATTAGATGCTATTGTATTAGATTTCATTTTCAGATAAGTTAGCAGATTCATGTGGACTTACTGTTAAACTTTTTCATGAACGTCAGTAACCAATTTTACGTGTAGAGATTGCTCGATATCTCTACATGTGTGGTAATGGTCACCTGCCCAAAACATTGCCACCGAAGAAGAACAGTGGTTAGAACAGAAAAGCATCACTTAATCCTTCTGATTGTTTCAAATGACATGGAACTGACGTTCCGTTGTTCTAGAAGAACCGTCCGCATAACTACGTCCAATATACAGTAAAATATTATAATTTAGTGCCATACACCAACGCACTTACCTATTATTTATTCAATATAAATTTGCGCTGGCCACTATTCGACACATTTGGCGATTCAAGTGGCACCGTTGCATATGTCTTCCCTACAGCAGGCAATTAAAAGGACATTAGAAGACATCATGTCTGCATTATTTTGAACACATTTCCCGACTGGATGTGGATGTCTTTTGAGGGGAATTTATGTGGGTAAGTGCAGCGCTCTTTTGATTGCTCTGTTTTGTAGAGTTTGTAAATTTTCCCTGTGCGTTGCAGCCGCATTGGCGGAGCAAGCGTATTCCATTATGGGGCGCACCAACGCCTTGTAAATTTGTATCCCATAATGTGCTGGTAATGAATTTGTATTTAATATGGGATATAATACACCGAGTCTTTTTTCTACTTTTACCTTGACGTCAACAAGTGAGTGCTTGATCCAGGGTAGCGCCTAGATAACGGACGGTTTTCTGAGGGATGCGCTTGTTGAACAAGTCAAGGTTGAACGGTTCCTGATTGCCTCATTTATGGAATGTTATTACTTGTGACATTGTCGGCATTTATCTTCACCAGCCACTTTGTGGCCCGTTTTTCGAGTTGTTCTAATGTTGATTGGAGCCGCCTTGCTATCAACTTGCGACTCCAAGGCGCATATAATGCCGTGAATACTAAGTGTGGTTTAGGAATGTCACTGGTGAAGATTAAGTACAAAATTAGGCCCAGAACCGAACCTTGCGGTACCCAGTGGCGTAGCTATCGGAGGGCTAGATGGTGCCATACACCGGGGTCCCCAAGGTCTGGGGGCCCACAAGCTCAGCCGGGAGGGGGAGGGGCAAAGCTCAGGGAACCCCTGCCAGCAAACATCATGGCTCACGAGACTTGTTAGAACTAAAAAAAGTCATCCCATCTGATCTGAGGTCCCCATTATTTATTTATTTATTTATTTTTTTTTTTTTTTTCACCGCGGCCTTTGATAACCTAGCTATGCTACTGGCGGTACCCCAGCGGAGGACAGCAGTTTTTGGCAGCGTGGACTTTAGAAGTACCAGAAAGAAGGAAAATTGAAACATTTGAATGTGGTGCTATAGAAGGAAAATTAAGTGAACAAATAAAGTTCTAAATGAACTTGTTCTTGAAATGATTGATGAGGAGATAACTTTGTGGAAGAATCTCAAAAAATTGAAGAACTGGTGGGTCACATTTTAAGACATGCAAGATTGGTTAATTTGTCAGTGGAGCGAACAGTCAAAGGTAAATTAGAAGATATGAAGTAGATAACTAAAGACGTATGCTGTAAGGGGTGTGTTGAGACGAACACGTTAGAGCGGGATAAAAGAGATGGAGGATTGCATCAAACCAATCGAGAGACTGACGACAGCAAAAAAAGGGCCTCCCTCGCGTTGCCTAAGTCAAGCATAAACGTACAGGGCTCTGGAAACAGTCGGAGGGCGCAATGCCCGGAGCGTGGTGTGGCAGTGACGTAAGCACGCGGAGCGGCGCGGCACGTGCGTCAGAGCGTGGGCGGCGGTGGTGTCGCGGCGTGGGCGTCGCCCCGGGATGCGCACTGCACTACTGCGCAGCCGCCACCATATTTCACAGGCGCCATGTTCCCCGCCACCCTGACCGGCCAGTAAGATATCGGCGCAAACACCCCGCGTCCAACGAAAACAACCTAAGGCGCAGCACTCTAAACTCCACATTTACCTACGAGTATAACACAATGCTTATTTTCATTATATTTCTCTCGGTTCTCTGCATGACATCGACGAAAATACGAGGTTTATTTTTTAAACTAGGTCCATTTTATTTAATAGGAAGAAACATTATGTAAATATAATCAAAATGTATTTATTTATATATTATACATACATTCTAATACTTTTTTCAAACGTTTGTAATACCGTTCAATACTTTTTTGAATTCCTACGTCAAAGAAATCTGCCGCCCTTGAAGGAGCCCAATCCATGACCGCAGTTGTCACTTCTTAGTCGTCGTTGAACCGTTGACCACCATGGAAGTTCTTTAAGTATCGAAACAGACGAAATCACAGGATTCCAAGTCTGGACTCTCGAATTTTGTTGTTCACATCATGAAACAAGTCTGCCAGAAATCAGAGAAGGTTGGCCTGGGCGTGGTTGATCATGCATATTAACCCGCTCGTCCTTGATCACCAACTCCCACTTTCGAACTTTATTATCACTCATAGTATTATCACCGCACACATCATAAATCTGGGGGTGAATTTCAGCTCCTGACAACTTTCTTGCACTCAAGAATCGAATTAAAGATCGTATCCCACAGTCGGCGGGCGAATCAATTTTCTGAGAGATTATAAACTTCTACAGTTGAGCACGCACACAGACGATAAGGCTGAAAATGGCGTCTAAACGTGCTGACAGCAGACGCGCATCCGCACTGCATTCATACTTTCATTAACAAACAGACCTTGTTTAAAAATTACCCTCCTGATTGAAACATTATTCTAATTTTAGGAACGACTAGTGAAAACCGTCTACCACGGGAGGGTAAATAATATATATAAAAAAATTAAGCACAGGGCACGTAATATCGATGGCAGAATGCGCACTGACTGTCACCTTTCAAAAATTTCTTCCCACCTGTTCAAGCTCAAATCACTTCTTTTTTTTTCCATATCGACCCTGGGAGGCCATTAGCCACGGATCCCTGTGCTCAGGTGTCCGGTGCGTCATTATGAGAGTGGGGCATGTGCACTACCCGCGTCATATCCGGAGCATTTACATTACTGGAGCAATTCTGTGTTGTCATCTGACTGGGAAACGTATAACTACAGTATGTTCTGTGTGGGAGAAGTGTATTTCTGTTTGTTAAAGGTGTAGTTAAAGAGGTGGAGCAGGGACAGTCTCCCAGCATTCGTCTTTACGACTGCAGGAAAACCGCAGACAGGATGGCCGTTACGCGGGTACCAGAACAGGATCCTGGTTCTGTAGTACCTCGCTGGTCCAGCGTGGTGGCGCCTTGATGCGCTCCGCCAATTGACGTTGTATTGAATTTATTGCTCAGAAACTAAAAAAAAATGTAGATGGTGCTTCAATCACTTGAAATAACCGAAATAGCATTATAATTTAAACTCAAAGCTGACATACAGAATTTTGCATACACGTCAAGACTTTTTCCATTGTATACACAGATATTATGTTTTACACGGTGCCAATTCCGTTTCCATTTTCAGTTTTACAATTTCACTGTCGTGTGATTAGTATGCAACGCTGCTAGATAGATAGATAGATAGATATGTTCACTTTGATCCCATGTGAGAATAATCTGCTGGTCCCGTTATCACTGACAGAGGCACACACTAATGGATCGGGGAGGCATCGCTCTAGTGAATGTCGCAATAATTTCGCAGGGTCTGGCTTTCTGACAGACAGTGTAGGTCCCGATGATAGTAATAATAATAAATTGCAGCTGAGCGTCCACTACCCAGAAAGAAAGCTAACTGATCCAATGCTTTCCTGGAAATTACTGAAGAAACTGTTGAAAACTCGAAGTGGAACTATCTTGACGTGTCTTTGATGAGAAACTCAATTGTTCTCTACACATTTGGCAGGTAGGTTTTAAAACCCCTATTTACTGGAAGGAGTGATGAGGAGTCAGCATTTTTTGGGAACTTTCACACTATTTGAAACTGAAAAGATAGTTTCGAGCCATATTACGCGGTTGGATTGAAAGAAGATAGTTATATAACTGTTTTTGTCACCCATTCCACCTCTCAACGACCTAGTAACTCTACAGCATAGGGTGAAACTTGTACCCCATTATCCTACATCCGATAATGCCGATTTTCGGTCTGATGACGGTTGTAATGGGCTGGCCTTGTGGTTAGGTGACTGCGTTGGGCGTTCTGACCATAATTGGGAATGTGGCTTTACATGTGACTGACCTCAGCGTTTATCTCCTCTTCTTATCTTCTTCCGGATACCGTCTTGACTTCTTGAAAGCTAACTAATTAATTCAATCAGGATTGTCTGACACCACGTGAAGGTCACGACCCTTTTACTATTGGAATACTATATACTCAAATAATCAACACAAAGTGTGGATAAACGGTTCAATGGAACCAAGCTGCCGATAGTACATTTGACGATGATACCGAGAAGTAGAGTCCACACTTATTCTACTGGATCTCTAGTCTGATCGTAGAAGGTATTAAGTGAAAGTCAGTCTATTAATACTGGATGGAACTTAAGATCGTTACGACGTCCGAGGCAGGGCGGCTAAGCTTTAAGCTAGCGGTTCGCTACCCGATGTTGCTCCTAAGCTCGCTGGTAATGAATAGAATGATTTATTGGTTGTACAGAGCCCACTACGACTCTGTTTTGCGTCACAAGAAGGTATTGCTGACATGCTATTCAGCATTCCTGAACGGGGCAACGACTTTGCTTGCGTCTGCGCTGGGTGACTGCAACTCTTCACTCTAGCTTCGCCAATTTCTCCAACATTTATAAAATCATTCTTACTTAATAATAAAGCCCAAAACGACCATTACACGGTTGTGGTTAGGTTGACATGCTGTCTGGAACAGAATAAAAATTATATTACAGCAAGTACTGAAATTTTATCGTTCCATTATGATGCAGGATACTCTGAATTAACAGCAATTTCAGTAAAATACGAGAATGCAAACGCAATACATTTTTTCTGTATGTTAGTTAGTTCTCATATTAAAAGTAAATAACTTTTGTACCTTTTCATTTAAATATAGGTAATCGCTAATACTAGGCATAAATTTCCATTCCTTATTTTATGGATTATCTGAGAAAGATCCGTCAAAAACGATCTGAAATTAACAACTTTGGCGATAGTCACGTATTTATTTTCCAATGAAAAAATTGAAAGGCATATACTTGACCTTTAGTCAACAATACGCTACACGATGGGGCACATTTTTTTTAATTTCTGCTATCGCTTTTGTCCTTAGGGAAACCATCCACACTAATAAAATTCTAAGCATGGACATCGTGTAGTGGCGTCCGTAAGGCGGTGACGTCACGCACCCATCCTTGGTTGACAGATTAACGACGACCAGGGATATTACTATACAGCAGAGGCTACAATTTTATTTAGGTAAGCAACTGCTAAGAAATGATTGCCAGTAAACTGGAGGAATAGTAGGAATTTCCTTTAGATCAACATATAGTTACTGGATGTTTATTTATAATGGTTCGAAGTAGATGTGTTAGTTATATTCTCTGATCACTGTTATAATAAGCTAAGAAATGTGGGATGACGTTTATATCGCGACGCAGTGAATGTATTAATGCGTGTGCGATGGGAGCAGAAATATTAGCATTCATCGTTACAGCTGAGCGAATGAATTGTTCAAGCTTTTAAAAATGATTGAAGTTGCTTTCATGAGAGCCATGAAATCATTACCTCACTTGAATGTAAGTAGTTCCATATTAATCGCGATCTATGATATATAGACCACAATTAAAATTAATATTACATGGTATAACGTAAGATGATAAGATTTATTTTTAATTCCCTTTGCGTAACCTGGACCGGGATGACAGTTTTCAATACAGCGTAAGGCACGAGGAATTGCATTGAGCATTATTATTATAACAACTCTTAGTTACTAAACTTGGAAGAAATGACTCTCCAGAACACCGCTTTCAATTCCTCATTTTTGACTGGCTTAGGGGCTAATTTTCAATATAATTTTTTAAAATTTTAAAAACGATATTCGCTTGGGTCAATTACACACATGTAACGTGCATATTTCAACTTACTCTGTTTAATGGCTGAACGCTTATGACAGATAGCGAAGCGACAATAGCAGTTCTCCTAAAAAAGAATAAAATAACTGGACGCAGGATATCTGTTAAAAAGGAGATGAGCCGCCGGAAGAGACCAGAAATCCGAGGGCCAGTTTTATTTCACATCAGATCGTGTGGCGTACCATTGAGGATCCCTTGGTCGGAAGGGAAGGACTTTTTATTTCCCCTCGAGCGCTTGATTTCGGCGGTTTGGTTGCGTGCGTTCGCACGGCATATGCTCTCTGGCTTAAATTGCATCTCTGCGAGCAATGGGGCTCCGTGTGTGTGGCACACTTGCCTACTACTGCGCTTGCGCGCTCTAATTTTCGACAGCGTTAAAAGAAAATGGAAAAAAGCGAGGTGGGGATGCGAGGAACCGGTGGCTAGCGTGCAAGGCCGCAGCTCCAGACAAAAATTGCGGGGTGCAAATTAAATTGGCTTTTCTGTAGCGGGCGATAGAGATAAGCCACGGAGCTCCAATTTACAGCACGGCGGGCAATGATCGTAAAGGGACGGCGCCTCTGGTAACGGCGCAGCTAGCGGTCAGCAGATAAGTTCCCTGCAACGGCCGCCATCACTAATTAAACACACCGCCACCGCTGACGTCAGCCGTGTTGTGCTGGTCACCGTCAACAAGGCGCCGAGACGTTAACTGAAGAAGTGACATCAGAACTTTTACGAGTAACTAAGAAGTGCAGCTGTACAATCATGATCATGGGATGAATCCACTTGAAGAAATTGCGTTGAACCTGTAGACTGATCGAAAACTGAATAGCGCGTCAACATACAGTGAATCTCGATAACGCCCGAAGCATTAATTACGCAGGCTGTCACTACAGAGCAGCTTGGCTAACCAGAAAATTTCAAATAAATAACTACATCTGATTTTATTTGCACTTGTTTTTTGCTGTCATCAGTATCTCGAATGGTTTGATGCAATCCTCCATCCCTTCCTATATTTCGCTAGCCTTTTCATCTCAATATACCCCTTACAAGCCACGTCCTGAATGGGGTACTTGACTAATTTTGGGAAAGTAGTCAGTATTGTAGCTGGTCATCTACTATAAACAAAAAAAAATATTATTTCTTGAAATAACGAACGGAAAATAGCAAAATTTTGCATTTTTATGCGATGATTTGAAGATTGGCGCCAAAACGCTCCCAGCTATCAGTTGGTCTCTTGTGACGTCAGTTGTTGGCTCGTGCCATTGTAAACATATAGGCGGTATGCTTATTTTATTAATAAAATGTGTTCTAGAGTTTACAAATGGTGTGTGGCGCCTCTGTGTGTATACACGACCTTTAATGTACCAAACAAATTGTTTGTTTCCGTTCCACGCAACGAAGTAGTTGGAAAAAGTGGTTAATGCTTGCACGACGCGATCCGGCTTATGTGTCTACAACACCAACAATATATTTTTGTGAAGAACATTTTGACGAAAGTTTGTGCTTAATATTTTATTATGTTTAATAAGCTATGTATGTCAATATTTTGTGCTATGATAAACTTAAATTATTACCGGTAAATAAATTACGACCCTGGAGGTTAAAATGCTGTTCGTTGTAAATGCATCAATTTTTTTTTTTTTATTGATATACAGTAGTTGCCGAACGATTTGGAAAACTATATGGAGTATAATGTAATGGGATCAGTATGAAAAGTACTAATGAATCAAAAAAATTAGTCTTTACTTTTGATTTCTGTCTTCGAGTTGTAATGTCTCGCTATTCCTTACAGAAAATATTGTTTGTCCGGACATTACTGGGCGGTTTCTGTGGTCTAAAAACCAGTCAGGGTGGGCGCCAGGTTTTCGACAGAGTTTCCTATATTAAAGGAAAGCGCCTGTCGAAACCGAAAACAAAAGCTGACCACAGATTCCACACTACAAGCTATAATTTATTAAATGACTTAGGGATGGAGGGTGATTGAAAAAAAACAGAGTTTACAATAGAACATTTGAATTGCTTTTACTCACAAAGTGGTCAGTGTATATTAAGGCACATACAACAACGTTTTGTGGATTTAAAAAGTTTCAGCATGAGACTTGTCTCAGGGGTTTTCTGGGCTGAACGGGTTTGCAAATGTCTCTTCCTTTCTTGGTGTGTATTTACCCGGGACTGCGTGATGACGGAGGTGGGCCGCGTGTCAGCGGCGGCTGCGGCGACGGCGACGGCGGTGATAGCTGCGGCGCGGCGGCTAGTCTTCGCTCACCCTCGGTCCTTCTTGCCCGAAGTCGTCAGTCGTAATCCCGTGTCACTGCGTCGGTCCTCCACACCCGCATCTCCTCCATCTCTCCAGCCAATCGGAGCCAAAAACGCTCAGCCACTCGCCGATTGGTGGGCGCCCTCGCAATAAACAAATAAAACAACACGAAAATCAGATCACATGTGTCGTCACATGTGCTGGCAGTTTCTTGCGTAGGTCCACACCCACGTTTTTTCCTTGGTCTCCTCCCGTTTTCTGTTGGAGCACAACACATCTCACCCCACAGAAGCTGCCCCCAGGGGTCTCGCCAAAAACAACACAGACCATATGCCCGGCTTCCTGCCTCACAGGACGTTCAGGACATTACAACTACCCCTTCTCCCCGTGATTTCAAATCGTTCTTTGGAATGATTTGAAATCCTTGCTCCTTCATCCACCCGTTTATGGCCTGGTACTACACACTGTTCTTCACTGACCATTTAATCTTTAATTTAATTTACAACCATTACTCTGTCTTCAAACAACCTCCACAAATGCTACTTAGCCAAAGCTTGACTTACGAGGAACGCTTTCTATTATTTAAAATTTTGTGGACACACAACAAACAGAGCCAGCATACATCCAGAAACATTTTTATATGCACAAGTCTTAGAAATCTAACATAGTCAACTTTCAGTTTGATATTACAATATATATATATTTCTATCACGAACATAGCGTAAGACATCATCACACAACGTGACATCTCCACAACTGTTTACACTGACAATCCTACTCATCAATTGAGGCACTTGACAATGAACTTCCAGAATATTCGTGCCTTCAAGAACAAGTATCAAACTGAAGCTAAACTCCCTGTGACGGGAGCATCTCCGTGAGGTAATTTTTACCCCAAATAGTAATTGGAAATATAAACACTAATGCTACCAATTAATCAAACCTTTTTTTTTTATTTTTTTAACCTTCTATTTTCTTATTGTTATTAAATCTTAGGACACAATGCTTTCTGCACAACAATATTACTGTTCCTTTTTAAAACTGCTTCTCCAGCTCTCGGGCAAAAACTGATCAGAGATACTAAAATTTTAATCCCTTCCTTATTTCCATATTTAGGAAAAGAACAATACATAGCTAACAATGTTTGCATGAACACTAATACAATTCTTACTAAGACACAAATTCAAATGGTATACTAAACGCTAATGCTTACATCATTTCATTATTACCTTTCTACAGTTTTTTTTAAAAAAAATTAGTATTATTATTATTATTATCTCTTACAAGTGGTGACAGACAATCCAGTGCTCTCATTACCACATCGTGTACACTCCTTATCCACAAGCCTTCTCAGCCAACCATTCCTTAGTTTGTACCTACTGAATGCACTATCCTATTATTGACCGCCACAGCACCCTACGTCGTGTGTCATGCGTTCCGCTGGCCGACCATCTGGTGTGAGTAAACAACACAGCAGGCGGAAATGCCTGGCGCCGGGGGGTGGCTGGGTGAACGCCCTACTTCCCGCGGTTCTGGAGTCAGTCACACACACACAAAGATCCTGCACTCCCAAGGCCAAGCGCCTCCCCAAACCTAGCTCTATATTGGCCACGCAGCTTCGGCTTCAAAACACGACCGAACAATCGGCTATGTTAGCGCTTCCCACGTCTATCAATTCAACTCTTCGAATGCCACGATATTGTTCATTTGTCCTTTCAGAGGTTCGACATGAACTTACTCTAACACAAACTCTCCCAAAACTCACAACCTTATTTACCTAGCATAGAAAACAGCTCTAATTCGACAAGATATGCAAGAAAACTACCTATAAAGTACACTTTGTCAGTGTAAAATTAATACTAATGAGTTTATACAGAATGTCCTCACCGCCTACAGTCATCGCTTCCTGGAGGAACCCCTGTCCTTCCTCATGCCTGCCCGCCAGCACTTTGCGGAGTCTGAGCGGCCCCACCCTCCACGGCGTTGGCCGTTGACCTTCGCCGCGGGGGCCGGAGGCGCTTCCCTTTGTGCCGTTAAGGCGTTGACACCTGACTCATGCTGTGGCGGTGCGTGGTTTGCGGAAGACCTGGTCGCTTCGAAGCGCCGGTCATTGCCCGCATTCCCGCGGTTCCGGTTCCCATTCCACCGCGGCTTACCTTGATTGCCCCCCGACCTTCCCGTCTGCACAAAACCTTCATTCCGGGCTTGGCGTGGTCGTACGTCTGCACATAGCCAGGGCGCTCCTCTCCTTCTTCCACCATCCTTAGGGTCGCGACGAACTGTTTGAAAGTATTTATCACCGCGGGGTTTAGCAACAGCTGCACTGGCTGCGAGAAATGAGACCTCAGAGCACCACAGAGCTCACTTTCATCCATCGGCTGATCCAGAAACCGGGACTGCTTCGCGAGTCTCTCGGCATACGTAGCCATAGACTCGTCCTGGTTAGAGTGATAGCGTCCCTGGTACAACCTTCGCCTCAGATTGCTCTGCGCCGCCCGTCCCCAGAAAACCTCCAAGAACATAGCTCTGAACTCCTCATACTCCGACTCGTCATTAAAATTAGTGTCGAACCACACTCTCTCCTCTTCCCCAAGACACTGGTAGATGACAACCATTGTCATTTGGTCGGGAACACTCTTGACCCGAAGATACCTTTCCAATTCTTTCAGAAAGCTCTTCGGATGGGTTCCCCTCTTTCCACTAAAACGGGGAAACGGCAAATCTACTGCAAGGGGCAGGGTGTTGCACACGGGCGTCTTTTCACCCACCTGTGCGCCAACGCGTGTCATTTCTTCACGAAGTCCACGCAGTTCGCAGTCGATTTTCACTTCCAAGGTCCCTTGCGCCTCGCGAACATTCGCGCAGTCTGTTCTCGTTTCGGCGACACTCTTGTCGACACCGCTAATCAGCTCCCCAAGCTGTGTCATCTTCTCACCGTGACCCACTTCCATTTCCACGATTCGCATTTCTAGCAAGTTCGTCCGTGTTTTCGTTTCTTCGGTTACTTCCGATACGCGTCTCTGCGCGTCCAACACCTGCTCCTTGGTGCGGTCAACAGCACTGCTTAATGTTTTCTGCGCCATTTGCAGCGATTGCACCGACTCCTTAATTTCGCCTACCCTTTTTTCCATCGCGACCGTCAATTCCTCTCTGAGCGCCGACAATTGTTCATTTGTGTTTCTCTGTTGTTCACCAACCAAGCTCAAACTTTCAGTTATGGATGTTAACCTTTCGTTAATGGGCCCCATCAGCTGTTGCATAAACTGCAAGATATTCTGAGGCATCATAATTTCGCTAGTCTGGTTTTGCGACAGCGGCACGAAATGATCGTTAGTTTCTGGAATCGGAAGATAACTAGCAGTGCCTTCCCCAGTGGCCGTCTCCTGAATGCTTCGATCAACATTTCCAACCACGGCGCTATCAATTAAATGACCACGATTTCCCTCCATTGCGGATTCCTGATCTTTTGGCTCTGACGGACTATGACTTTGTGCCATCTCGGTAGATTTTCCGGACCTCAGTTTCATCCACTCAAAAGCACCCAAAAATTTAGAAACTTGAAAACAAAAATGTCGCTACACTTATCCTCCCACAATTCAATATTTATGATGGTAAATCCGCGTGAACATTCGACAAATTCTTAAACGCACAATTCTTGATGGAACGAACGCTCAATTCATTAACTATTACAGACTCAATTGCGCAAAACATAGAGGCTCGCGGCATAAAATAAAAAAAAACACGTAAAGCAAGAACAATTTACCAAAACAATAATCGTCACAGAGGATAGCCAAAGGACAAACAAAACACTTTCGACGCTGAGATGCTGTGAAGGTCTGACATTTTAGGAGAATGCATTCTCAAACTTGTTTCAAAACATTGCCCAGCGATGCAATCACCATCCAAAACCAAAAACCAATTAAAAATACAAGGACAACTCGACCAGAACCAACCACCATCATTTTAGAATTCAACACACACTAAAGACACATCTTCCTTCAACATTGACAAACAATTTATCCAACAGACCAACGTACAAATATCATATTCTGCACCAGCGACCCGTACAATTTAAAGCTGGAATGAATACATATTATCTACTAGCATGTCATAAACATGTCATATTATACACAAAACTTTTCTGCATGCTGGCACGGTTTTCCACTGAAATGAGCATTCAAAATTTAAATATTAATATGGAAAAGACACTCTGCCAAACGTTCATATCGTTAGCCCCACAGGTTGGGTAAGCCAAATGTAATGTCTCGCTTATTCCTTACAGAAAATATTGTTTGTCCGGACATTACTGGGCGGTTTCTGTGGTCTAAAAACCAGTCAGGGTGGGCGCCAGGTTTTCGACAGAGTTTCCTATATTAAAGGAAAGCGCCTGTCGAAACCGAAAACAAAAGCTGACCACAGATTCCACACTACAAGCTATAATTTATTAAATGACTTAGGGATGGAGGGTGATTGAAAAAAAACAGAGTTTACAATAGAACATTTGAATTGCTTTTACTCACAAAGTGGTCAGTGTATATTAAGGCACATACAACAACGTTTTGTGGATTTAAAAGTTTCAGCATGAGACTTGTCTCAGGGGTTTTCTGGGCTGAACGGGTTTGCAAATGTCTCTTCCTTTCTTGGTGTGTATTTACCCGGGACTGCGTGATGACGGAGGTGGGCCGCGTGTCAGCGGCGGCTGCGGCGACGGCGACGGCGGTGATAGCTGCGGCGCGGCGGCTAGTCTTCGCTCACCCTCGGTCCTTCTTGCCCGAAGTCGTCAGTCGTAAAAATCCCGTGTCACTGCGTCGGTCCTCCACACCCGCATCTCCTCCATCTCTTCAGCCAATCGGAGCCAAAAACGCTCAGCCACTCGCCGATTGGTGGGCGCCCTCGCAATAAACAAATAAAACAACACGAAAATCAGATCACATGTGTCGTCACATGTGCTGGCAGTTTCTTGCGTAGGTCCACACCCACGTTTTTTCCTTGGTCTCCTCCCGTTTTCTGTTGGAGCACAACACATCTCACCCCACAGAAGCTGCCCCCAGGGGTCTCGCCAAAAACAACACAGACCATATGCCCGGCTTCCTGCCTCACAGGACGTTCAGGACATTACAGAGTTACTGAAGAATCCATCATCGAATTTAGATTTGGAGAAATGTTTCCTCTGGTCGAGGCCGCATTTCGACCTAACCACTTTTGAGATAGTATATCTCGAGAACTAAGCGAGATATCAAAAAATGTTATTCCTTACAATCAATTTGTCGTGTTACTTAAGAATCTATCACGATTATCGTAGAATCCCCGCTTCAACGAATATCGAAAAATATTTCGACCTGAATAGGACGATAGTTTACGACTTTCTTAGAAAACATGATCAAAATATTTTTCTAGCTATACAAAAACTTGTATAACCTCTAATATAGAAAGAAAAAGCTTTATATTCACAACATTACTGCCGAAAAATAGCGTCGAACGAATGTGAACAGACTTAACTTTAACTAACCCAGCGCGGCAAAAAATAGTTGTAGAAATCACTCAAGGATTTTTTAAAATAGTAATTATACTAACAATTAAATACTGCACATGATTCTGCGAAGCAACAGTCATATTAAACACATTTTAAAAGATACTACAATGAAATACTCGAAATTACTCGAAATGTAGACCTGTTGATTAAAATCGCAAATTACCAATCTGTATTAAGTAAAACGCACCACTAACACACACGCTTCTAAAATACCTTATATTCTAACGTTTTATCGTAATATGGTATTATGTATAACATATAACAAGTAAGTATTTACTTGGACGTTTTGACATTCCGGAATTCTGGTGATCAGAAATCGGTGTTTGATGCAAAAACACTCCCAGCATCATCACGTCAATTCTGGGCAAATTAGAGCTATTTGCCTTGATAAAACCAACTTCCATTGCGAGTATAAGAAGAACAAATGTTTTACAGCCAGCACTGAAACCTTAACAAACTTAAATAAGCGACGGAAAGATGTTCTCCGCATGAGAATACACGGCAGCTAAACTGGCGCCGCCCAACAACTGACGTCATGCGCTCCGATTGGTGTTTCGTGTCACGTGACTAACAGCTGTCTTTTTGCATTTTTATTTTATTAAAAATAGTATGTTTTTAACTCCTATCCAAAAAATGAAGTTGATTTTCGGTATCCTAACAACTTACTCTATCAGTGTAAATTAAGGTTTCGTGGTTTTATAGTTAGTGTCAAGCACCCCATTATCTGCTTCATATATTCTAATCTCTGCCTTCCTCTGCAGTTCTTACCATCGACTGTTCCCTCCACCAACAAATTAACTAATCCTGCATGTCTCAAAATATGACCTACCATCCAGTATCTTCTTTCTTTAAGACTTTTCCACAAACTTCTCTCCTCGCCCATCATTTCCAAAACTCGTTCGTTTCGTACTTTATCCGTCCACCTAATTTTTCGCATCCTTCTGTACCACCACATTACAAATCCTTCAATTTTACTTCCGTCTGGTATTCCTAAAGTCCATGCTTCACTGCCATAAAGTGCGGTGCTCCACACATAGAGTTTTAAAAAGTTCTTTCTGAGTCCTAGATCAATATTTGAAACTAAAAGATTTCTCTTTTTCATGAAGGCTCTTCTCGTATTCTGCTTTTAACAGCATTCCTGCTTCGCCATCGGTTGTAAATTTACTTCCTAAGTAGCAAAATTCACTAACTTCTGCTATCGCATCTGAACCAATTTTTATATTTAATCTACTATTATTGGTATCATTTCTGCTATATTTCATCACTTTTGTCTTGCTTTGATTTATATTTAATCCAAAATTTTCCTTCAGTATTTTGTTCATGATATTTAATAGCTTCTCAATATCCTCAACCTGTTCTGCTAACAAGACAATGTCGTCAGCAAATCGTACCATACTGATTTTTTCTCCTTAAACATTTATGCCACATTCAAATCTTTCTTTCACTTCCTTTATCGCGTTTTCTACATACAAACTGAATATTGATGGGGATATAATACAACTTTGTCTCACACCCTTTTTAACTGATGCGTGTCTCTCATGATTCTCTGCTTTTATTATAGCTACTTGATTCTTATATTGCACTTATAATGTTAAATAAAAGCGTAACTGCGATGATAGCTAAAAGGTAATTGTCTGTTGATGAAGTAACTGCATACAAATTCGAAGGGCAGAGATAAAAAAAAATTTAATGCGAGATAGAGATATGTTCGTTTAAATTTGTATGTTGCTATTTGTTTATATACGACAGTTAAATGCATAAATTCATGTAAGGAGAAGATCATCTCATATTTACGATCTGTTTTCTGAAGTAGTTACGAACCAGTTCACAACATAACCTACGATTTTTTGGTAGAAAATATGTAACAGGAAAGTTTATTAAAGAAGGAAACTTAAGAAATCACGAAATATATCAAATAAATAAATAAGCGTTATTCGTTTATGAATTCCTTTGAAAGATAGAAAAAAAAAAACGTAAATTTTTTAGGTACATATTGCAAGTAGTATAAAACCAGAGGGCGGTGATAAAAAATAATATAATGCCAGGCAGAGATGCGATGTTAATTATTTTTTCACTGCGACTCTGCTTTAATCATTTTGTATACTATTTAACTCACATTGGCTGTTGTGGAAGAAGGGCAGTGCGGGAATTTACTGTATAGAAAGGTGTTTTCTTTTATTTACAACTAATAACGTGATCATCGGTATGCACTTCAAAAATTTGTAAGTAATTACGAATGCTTCCCTAGTGTCCAAGTAAGCTCTGAACAGATGTAGACTGTTCGGGTCCGGCATTCGGAACGACGTACGCTCGATCCTATGTTCCACCAATCACATTTCGGTTTTGTATGGTTTCCTGAAATCACTTCAGACGATTATCTGGACGATTACTTCAAAACTCCATGATCGATAATGTTCCTTTACTAGCTCGGCAATACTCTCCAGGCTCAAATTTCTTCGTCATTGACGAGCTGAAAAGTACTGGCCAAAAACATACAGCACACATCTGTAAACCTATAATTATATTGGTATATGATGTGTTGTAACTAAGTTCTGATCACGCTTCATACCGTCTGTACCCAGCGTATAAACAGAGCGCAACCTTCTCTCCTCTTCTCTCTCACTAAATAAACTAATTTACTCTTTATTCTTTTTTAAATACTCTTCTTTCTGAAACTTTAATGACGGATACTATTATTGTTACTAATAGTAATACAGGAAATCCACTTAATTCTATTGATTACGAATCTCGTCGCAAAACAAATCAAAAACACAAATCTTCATAAAATTCTTTCTACTATTATGAATTCAGATACACAGTTTAAAAAAACTCTCATACTATCCAATCATACTAGTAGAGGTTTGTTCCTCAGCACACTACAAGCCTATGCCATGCTTCACCTGTACCGACCGACTCTGTAGATAAATAGAGAATTCATTGTTTTTGCGGCGTGGGAAAGGCTTGCTAGATAGCTACCGCACAATACACTCCTCACATATCAGCAGTACATCCATTTAGAGTCCGTGGGAAGTTCCACATCTACATCCATACTCTGAAATTCACAAACATTCTGAGTGGCAGAGGGTGCTAAGCACCAATCTTAATTCTGCGCATTCCTAATCCCGAATAGTACGAGAAAAGGAAGAATACATAAAAGCATCAGTATGGCATCTTATTTCATCGAAATCTTATCCTTCCGGTCATTGCGACCTAAATAGGTTGGCGGAATGAAGTATCTCACTGCACTCGCAGTGTCATAGAATATTCGCATATTCTCCAATAAATTCAAACGCAAATGACGTCGTCTGTCTTCCAAACGATCCAAGCCCAATCTATGTATCAATTCTGTGACGATTTCATAAGAGTTGTAGCAACCAGTCACGAATCGAGCTGCTCTCCTCTGTACCCTATTTCACTGAGTCAATCAGGTCCTTGCGATACGGATCCCAAACTCCACTACAGTAATCCAGCATTACAATTCCTCATACAAAGGAAATAGCGTATAAAACACTAGTGCGTCCGACTCAAGTTTGCCTATATGCTATAGAACCATATTAATAGCCTTTTGCAGAAGACTCAGCAGAGAAATGAAGGCCTGAAGACGATTCAAGGCTACGATTGAAACATCGGCGAAAAGAAAAAGCGTAAAGTAGTGATGTCTGTACAAAAGTAAACCATATAAAAAATGTTAATGACGGTAATGTGTTACGGAGATATAAGTCTCAACTAGTTTCTAAATAAAAAAAAATTAGAAATCTTACGTAGTATTTTCTAAGAAATTGCTATAAGATTCAAAATAGTATCTGTTTCAGACGCGTTTCCGATAATACCAATGGAAATAGTACAGCAGTGTTGTATGTGTTAGTGTTATTAAATAGTCATATTACTGCTCATCCTAATATGTACACGGTTATTATAAATGATTAACGCGATTTCACAAATTTACTGTCTCTATATTATTTGGTATATTATCAAAAACTTTACAGCCGTATAGAAAAGAGCTCAACAAGTTTTTGGTCAACCTCGCATCCATCAAGATTTTTGTGAATTCTTAAACAATTGATTGAAAAACCAATGGATCGGTCGTGATTCCTATTATGGCCTCCACGACTCCCGAACTAATCCCTCCCCCCCCCCCATTTTTTTTGGAGGGGGGGGACTTAAGTGAAAGATTCAGTGCTTAATCCTCCCCTACCAACAAACCTACCAGAACTGCGAACTGGCATTAATAGTGTTTTTAATTAATCTGATAGGGAGGGGATGCTGCACTAAGTATGGCAAGACCAAGACTTGATACAGGACTTTATATCTGTAAAATCGGTAAGGAAAATCATATAGAGCACTTGTTATATGTGGCAAAAAAATGTTTTGAGTTTTCTATTAGATCGTAAAGTTTTGTGACCTTATGTCAAATAATGCTACCTACAGTGTATCAGTAAAATCGTTTGAAATAATTTATAATAACCCTGTAAGTGACAAAAAGTTTTGAATTGTGTCAGCAGCATTAAGAGACATACATTTTGAAGCAGTTGCCCCGGAGAGGAGAGACAACCAAGCCACTGTGCGTGGAGGTCTGACATAGGAGGAAGGCATGTCCAGCACTGGCGTCGTTATTTATGCGCCGACCGCGTGACACTGTGTGAAATATGTAATTAAATGTGGTGTAGTGTGGCGCCTTCCCATTTATCGCCGTTGCCGTTATGTCTTTAATCGCGGGCGGCGGGCAACATTTCACGCGGCGGGGTGGCAGGATATTAATGTGCGTCCTGTGGGAGGCGCGGCCAGGCTGGGCAGACCGTGATTCAAGGCACACGCCGTGGCGACCGGCCACCGCCAGTGGCGGCTACTAGACGGCGATTCGATAATTAAATGGCGACCGTGGCGAAGGACCCATATGCTGGCGGGAACGTCGCCAGGGGCGGAATCGCTGGCATCCGTCCAGAGTTTGTAATCGTAACCATGTTACCGGCAGCTCTACAGTCAGCCTCACACTGAGCGCGGAGGTGAGCGATAGCGCTCTAGCTTCCCATTAGGGAGGATGTCGGTTCGAATCCCCGTCCAGTCATCCACATTTCCGTTCTCCATGGTCTTCAAAAGGCAACATCCAAATTCCTTCCCGTTCCTTGCCCCCAGTCTATTTCCGCCTCTAATGACCTCGACATCGACGAGCCCTAAACCAGAAGAAAAAATAATAAAAATAATTGCCACACAACTGCTTACTAGACATTAGTTTTGGTGCAAAGCACCCACAATTTCTGAATTGCAGATTATATATATATATATATATATATATATATATATATATACAACGGTAGATATATAAAGCCCACATATTTTGCAACATAGAAAATTCTGATTTTATAAGTCTTGGTTTAGATACTCACAGTGATCTCGACGTTATTTCCATATGGTACGATAAATAATTGGCATCTTAGAATATATTGTAAAAACTGCGAGACAATACGCATAATGAACTAAAAGAAAGAACTCGTCCATGTGTATAGAGTAAATCCTTCAATTTATAAAGGACTGATTGCCTGACGTATATTGGCTTAACAGTACAAAGCAACATGAAGTGCGATCGGAATGTATCTTCGGTTGTGTGCAAAGCTGATTCTTGAACTGTAATTAATTGATAGAAATATGAAGAATTTTAAAGGTACAAATCTACCATACGTTCCCATCGACAATACTGTTATGCAGTATGGAATCCGTACCGGAAAAGTTTAGTTATTGACAACTGTCTTGTACTGTGGTGGATAGGCGATAATATATGCAATTTAGGGCCACAAATTCAAATCCCGCTATAGCTAAGAATTTTTGTGGGCTTTACTTTCTTCAAATGAGTACACCGTGTGGTTTGAATTACACATTAAACTGCAGGTTTGGACACGGAGGAGGAGGAATTAGTGACAAATCCAAACTTTGCCACCAGGTAGTAACAGAATGCGGGTTTACTTTAATTTTTACTACTATCGAGAAAGGACAGTGAACGCTTGACGGAATCCTATGCGGAAACGTCACACATCTGGTACAGAAGAGACGATGATGTTTTCAATTGATTGGCAAACATGTGAACTTCTGTTTTCATTTACGATTTTCCTCCTCAACGCGTATGGATCGACAGGGGAGATAAGATCAAAGAAATAAGGTGCCGTAATGAAGCCTGTGAGTATTTTATATTACTTCATGAAGTTAAGGGTTAGAATGCACAGAAGATAAATTGCATTTAAGTCAAAGTACTCTTTATTATCCGCGCTTTTGAGATATGTTTATAAAACGGTAAGAGACAAGACTGTAGCCTGTTCCCATCAATATTCAACTTGTATGAAGAGGAAGCAATAGGATAATTTGAATACGGAATATGTGTTCAAGGAGAAAAAATCAGTACGCGACGATTTGCCGATGGCATTGTACTGTTAGCAGAACAGGCTGAGGATGTTGAGAAATAAGTGGAATGGAAAATACACTGAAGGAAGATTTTGGACTAAATATAAAGCAAGACAAAAGTTATAAAGTGTAGCAGATGTGGTAGCAATAATAATAGATTAAATACAAAAATAGGATCAGATGCAATAGAAGTAAGTGAGTTTTGTTACTTAGGAAGTAAATCGCAACTCATAGCCGACACAGGAATTATGGTAACAGCACTAGCGAAAAGAGCCTTCTTTGAAGATGAGAAATCTCCTATTTTCAAATATTATACTAGACTCAGAAAGAAATTTCTAAAACTCTTTATGTGTGGAGTTTAGGAATACTAGAAACATTTGAAATGTGGTGCTATAGAAGGATGCTGTAGATTAATTAGACAGATAAAGTTCGAAATATAAGTTTGTTTTTACTATGGGTGAGGAAAGAAGTTTGTTAAAGAGCCTTACAGAAAGAAGAGACAGGTTGGCGTGACATATTTTGAGACTTGTGGGATTGGTTAATTTGTTAGTGGAGGGAACAGTTGAATGTAAGAACTGTAGAGAAAGGCAAAAATTACAAAACATGAAACAGACAATTGTGGACGTAGATTGTGAGGGGTATATTTAGATGAAGAGGTTAGCGCAAGATAGGGAGAGATGAAGGATTGCATCGAAGCAGTTGAGAGAGGGATGACAGAAAAAAAAAAATAGTATAAAAGTAGAAATATATTTAGTTCATAATTCATATCCTTGCCTTTTGTAAATATTTTGTTTTAATTTATATGTTAAATACATATTTGGAGATTTTGTTTTATTTGTTTCTTTGTGCAGACAACTTGGTTATTTCTCCAAGGTCCATGCTTCGAAGGTTTTACACAGTGAGAATGACTAGAGGCAGCAAGCAGTGGCTATACTATACATTTAATTGGGTAGACGAGGCTGGCGGCCCGCATCTGGTGGGGCAGTTGGCTTGTTAGTGTGTGTACGCGCTGCGGGCGAGCTCAGTTAGCCGAGAGGTGGGGTTCGATTACCGCCAGTAGCTGCCCCCACCCTCGGGCGAGGACATTTGTCAGGTCTGATCCGACAGAGCTGATACCCGGACGGTTAATTACCAGCGAGGTACCACAATACAGTGCCCCGCTAGACATACCATCTACTCTCATACAAGATACAATACTCTATTGATTTAGGCACACTGCTTCGTTCAACCTTAAAATTCTACAAAATAAATTACATTTTTGATACAAAAAAAAACATGATTAACGAAAAATCTGTAATACTCCTTTTTGCATATCTCGATTCGTTTTTTTTTGCAACCCTCCATCCCCTCCTCATTTTTTTTTTTAACTTACAACGTACGTCTCAATCACCTGCTTCGTGTCTTCTATATCTGTTTTCCTCTACAGAGCTGTTTCCCTGGACTGTTACCTCCACTAACAAATTAACTAGTCCCACATACCACATATTTAAAATTTGACCCACCATCATAACTCTTCTTACTGTCAGATTCTTCCACAAACTTCTTTCCTCATTTCCAAAACAAATTTATTTCTTTTACCTATCCAGTTAATTTTTAGTATCCTTCTACAGCACTACATTTCGAAAGCTACAATTTTCCTATTTTCTGGTATTCCTAAAGTCCATGTTTCACTACGATAAAGTTCTGTACCCCATTCATGCAGTTTTGGAAAGATTTTCCTGAGTCGTAGATCAATATGTCAAACTAAAAGTCTTCTAGAAGGCTTTTAATTAGTGCTATTCTGCTTTTAATATCATTTCTGCTTCGGCCACCAGTTGTAATTGTACTTTCTAACAGGATTCACTTACTTCTTCCAATACGTCTGATCCGATCTTTATATCTCCTTGAACACTTGTGACACATATCAATATTTCATTTATATTAGATCCTTGTCTAACATCCTGTTTTACGTGTCAATATCAAATCACAAGATGGATAACTTTTATTTTATTTTTATTTTAAATTCGATCAAACAGTTCTGAATTACCGAAGTAATCTCTCAGAATCAATATAAGAACATTTATTTCGGGATTACGAGTGACCAACTTCCTAAACAATCTTCAAAATTCTTCTTCTTCTTCCATCATTGTGCCCAACTCAGGAGCGCGAGTGAACTTATTTACAAGATGTGTTTTTCCTCTGTTCCCAAAACCTCTTCATTCTTTCGCTGTGTCCTTTCCTTCGTTCTTCTGTCCACGTGTTCCTTCTTCTAATATACTGGCTGTTGGCAAACTGGTGGTTGTTGACCATGTTACTAAATCGACATCTGTCCTGTATGATGTCGTCTGTTATTCCTATTTCCCGGAGATCCGTTTCAATTTCAATTAGCCAGTTGTTTTTAATTTTCATTGAAATGGCTAGGTTTAGAATTCTTTTTGTTAATCTGTTATTATTAATTCTGATAATATGGCCGTAGAATTTAATTCGTCTTTTCCTGAATGTGTCTAAAATTTTTTCAGATTGCTGATATAGTTTGTTTGATTTCCTTTCCATCCAAATTCCTCCGATACAAACTGGGCCAAAGATTTTTCTTAAAATTTTCCTTTCTTGCTTTTCAATATCTTTAATCAGTGACCTGCCTCCAATAATCAAAGTTCCCGATGCGTATAATGCCTCCGGTTTGATTACAGTGTTATAATGTCTTAAGCTTAAAATTTCGGGAGATTGACTTTTTGTTGTATCTGTTCCAGGTGATTCAGTAGGCTTTTTGTAATTTACTTATTCTCTCCTTGTTTTCTTCACGATTTAATCCTGCAGGTTGAATAATTTCTTCTAGATATCTGAATTTAGCTACTTGAGAGATATTGCCAAATCGCGTTTTTAAGGGTTGTCCATCTTGGAACCGTGAAGATCCTTCCATATATTGGGTTTTAGCAAATGAGATTTGGAGACCACATTTAGCTGCAATTTCATGCAGTTTTTCAAGTGCGTAGACTGCCTCTTGCCTGTTGTTGGAGAGAATTGCAAGATCATCTGCAAAGGCCAAACACCGCAAGTGAAGTTTATTTCTGTGTAGCCTGCCAATGATTATTCCTTTTACTTCGTTCTCCAAGGTTTTGATTACTTTGTCCAGAACAAGATTTAATAAAAGGGGTGATAGTCCATCTCCTTGTCGAACTCCTGTGCCAATTTTAAAAGGCTCCGACACCTCACCTAATAACCAAACTTTTGAAATGGTATCCGTTAATGTCTGTTTGATTTTTCTGTCTACTTTGTATTCTTCTAGCGTCTTAAAAAGTGTTTGTCTGTCAATATAGTCATAACCTTTTTTGAAGTCTACAAAGGTGATCCTCAAAGTTATTATTTGGAAAAGGATTCGAATACACCACGTAAAAAAATGCCACCACTTACACAAACCACAAAGGGGCAGCGTTCCACCTCCCCTGCTGTGTGGGGAACACAGCTGACGAGCGCTTCAAACATTGGACAGAACGTAAACAAGGCGCGCAATTTACGCAAACAATAATAAAACGCACGCGGGGAGCAGAGGAGAGCAGAGCAGCTCGTGACACGGTCGCAGTGCGCCGTTATGAGAGGCGGCAGGCAGACAGTTTCACTTAGAATTAATTAACGCGACCGACGCCGTAGGAACGAGCGTCATAATCATCGCATTATCGCCGCGGGATGTCATCCGTGTCGTACGTTAATTAAAATGTATCTGCCTCGCTTGCCAGTAGGCAGGGCTGTGCCGCGCTGCCCGCAACAGCCCGCTGTCTGCCAGGTACTGGCGAATGTGGAATAAGACCCACCCAAAAGCAGAAATCTCATGTTACAGAGATTTGCTCCTGCAATTTTAGTAAAAACGACGCAAGTTATTATTTTATAGTATAGGTGCTCTACCTGCCAAAAGTTAGAGTTCGCTGTTGTGTTTACCCCGTCCTTGTTAATCCACTCCGAAAGAAATAGTCGACTGGAAATATAACTGCGATAATCTGCATGAAAAGATGATATTTTTTAAAAATTCAATCGAAGTAAAAAATAAATCCCTGTTTAATAAAAGGTTTCTAACTGATACACCGTTAATGCAGATCAAATTATTTAGAGCAATACACGCGCCCAACAATTTTTAGGAAGACAGGTAAGGTTTGCGTAAAGAGGTGAATAAGCAAGTGTTTTTGTCAAATAATTTCATTTCTTTTACCATTTTCAATACTAGATCAAATGCTTTCTTGATTTTCTTAAAGTAAAAATTTTACATAACTTCAAAGACAAATTAAGAAAAACGGATTTTTTACTAATTTGGAATATTGGGCTGAACTACATGTAGATCTCTCGGAGTAAATCTAAATAGCGGCGACACGGCCAAAATAATATATCCACGAATAATTCAAAAGCTCAAAAGACGCTGTCTCAATTAGAAGATTTTTAAATAATTATTTGGATGCTATAATATTGGTAATACAAAATGATACTCCTACAACTGGAATATTGTTTCGGGAACCGTATCATTCTTAAGAAATTTATTTTCGGACTGAAGAAAACTGCATGTACAAAACTTATTAATTTCTACTAATATTAGAAATCTCTTAAAATTAAAATCAAATTTTAAATAATAAACCTACATCAACTCACCATTGATCATCATAAAATATATCCTTAGCTAATTAAATACCCTAAAAAGTACAAATGCGTCAAAACCTGAAGATTTTATAATTTTCGACATCAATGCCGTTAGTGAAGATGGTACTGATAATATGGACTCCGAAGGAAATTAATACCATTCACTGGTACACATTAATGTGTGGGACACTGTGTTATGAGATAAACGAAAGTTTCTGGCATGTTACATTTGCATCAGTATTTCAGCACGTGCAGAATTTACTCCTTTCTACACTGCGTTAAAACCTTTTAGACCGCATGTAGCAAACAAGCACAGTGTCAGAACAGTAGTGACTAAACTGCGCGCTATCCGTCCATGTACTAGCCAATTTGATAGTAAATGTTATGGAAAATCATGACTTACATTCAGCATATAAATTTCGTAGATACCGTAAGTACGAAACGCACTGGAGAGTGAAAAACAAGTTGTTTGTAGACGGTATTTTATTTATAAAATTTATGTGAAGCATATGTTAGTTCTCTTAGTAATAATTGCAAAAAAATTAGTTTAAACATTTTTATAGAAAAGGTAAAGTCTCATGAAAATTCAAGACGTGTATGCAGCATTATTAATTCTATTGATAAGATCTGTAATTAAATAAATTTAAACACAATGTATCTTCCTTTCTTGTCTCGAGCAAAGAATCAGAAATATTTCATGACCGTTATTTTTCACCCCTTATATTTTTTTTTAAATATCTAGTAACACAAATTTCTATCCGTTCAGAAACAGGGAGGAAGTTGTAATACCGAAACCGAGTGCTCGACGTAAGAATATCAGAATATGATAGAAAAAGGTTAATCCGAAAGATGTAGAGCCTTGATAGGATAGCAAAACAATAAAATGTAAAACTTAAGTAAAATCATCTGAGCTATCTAATACTTAGAGGGTCACCTAATTGCTGACATCACTGACACATACGTGATATTAGTATTTTAGTGCGGTAATTATTGTATCTGTAATCTTTGTAAACAACAATTTTATTTTAATCCACTAATGACAAACAATTCTCCATTTCCACAAATTACGTCTCAGATGCTGTCGGATGATAGTGGTGGTAAGAGAGAGAGAGTATGCGCGTACTTATTGCATTGAAATTTTCCCATTAAAAATGACATAATATGTTGACAACGAGCAGTGCGCGTTTTGTTTAGACGGAAAAGGTCAGCTTTGGATGGTAGATAAAGGGCCACTGTTCTTGTTAGGTATACGATCTATGCCCAAAAAACATTACTACTCCCCCCATTTTTAAGTACAGACATTTACTAAACAGTTGCATACTTCTCGCGAAACAGCTGACATTTGCTTCATCAATTATGTGGCATAGGGTGAATTACTGACATCGATGTCGCTCAAATGCGCGCGTTTTGTTTATGGAGCTTTTATAGCCTTCAGATATGGCCACGGTGTTACGTAAGCACCAACATGTGGCATTATTTTCAAGCATACGATTTCAAAAATCGAGCGGAATCTATTATTATTTTGTAGCTTACTGGGGCCTTTAAACTTAATAATAAATGTACAAACGCACAAAGATTAGTCACCAATTCCGTAATAACATTAGAATTTTTTCTGGCTTCAGACAGTGGTGCAGTGAGGTTGGGAATTCCTTATCTAGTTAGAACAATACGGCTGCTTAAATTGTCTTTAGAATATTATATCATCCTAACATGCTTTAAGAGATTAATCTCATGATCAACAAATACACTTCCGTGAATTCTTCCGAAAACTAAAAAAAACAATTATATTTAGATGTAAATCTAATTTTGATTTTTCAGCCACAAAAATTCTTGTTGCAACGGAATGAGCAGACAAAATAAAATATCCTTAACAATACTGCTGCTGGTAATAATTTTTAACTCATAATTACGTTTGATTATCACCTACAAGCTAAAAAGTCAAAATATCTCACAATTTCCCCGCTTTATGCAATTATCTATGGCGGAATGTCGGTGCTTACGTGTTTTATATGTGTGCTTAACAAACTTACCACTTAGAAGAACACCGATCATGCTTTTGCTGTAACAGGCCTTACCTGCAACAAATAAAAATAATAATATTAATTACAATTCTTGGAGAATATTTCTTCGCAATCATAAATGAAGGTTTTCACATGTTTACTTCTAAATTCGGCCACAAGTTATGTCGCCGGTCTTCTGGGTAATCACGTCTAAACTTCCACATCAAGTCGGTAACACTATAGTAGTGGATTTACAAGGGAGTCACAAATATGTTTGTAGAATGAAACAATTTCACTTTAAGGACGTACTCACAGTTGACGTCCAGGTAGTTACAGATGCGAAAAGTTCCCGATGAGGAACGGTAAGGTATTCTCGATTATGGCATTTTGAAGCAACCATTCTCCTATTATCCTAGAGAGGTTTCGCAAAACCATAGAAAACTGAAATCTGGATCACCGAATAGAGCAGTGGTTCCCAATTAGTGGTAAGCGTACCCCCAGGGGTACGTGAGGTTTCTTCAGGGGGTACGCGCGGTAGTCTCTTGGCTAAGGTGATCACTAAAATAATTGAAAAAAATCCACTTTTATCAGCCAAAAGAAACATTACTATCACCCAAATATATTTTAAGATAAACTGTGTTTGTGTCAATTATATTATTGTAATCCTTTGGTTGTGAGAAGCACTCTACTGGGATGAACGAATTCATTTATTTATCATTTCAGCTGTAAGGGGTACGCGCGGTTGAGCTCCTTCTTGCAGTGGTACTCGGGAAAAAATAATTGGGAACCACTGGAATAGAGGATTGAACCCACTTCCTATCGAATGCCAGGATCGTTGTTGAATCGGTAACCCACCAGGTTCGGTGGCTTACAAGAATTTCCGTTAATTCATGGTGCGTAGGTGGTAATTGGAATTTGTTCTGGAAAAGCTATTAAGGAAAAACAAATAACGATCTTTTTTACTGGTATTTTCCATGATATGAGTACACTTTCTCTGATTAGATTCTCGGAGTATTTTGCTACGGTGTTTGTATTTGTTATTGCTATAAAAAGGTTCTAACTGAAGTATAATTTCAAAAAATATTATTTATTAGATTGACATATTTCGCGATTACCTGAGTTTCAATTATTTATTTGAAATTTACTCTTCCTTTTAACGGCACTAGCGTAAATACAGCCAATGTAGTTATTTATTTGAAATTTCCTGGTTAACCAAGCAGCGCTGCGATGGGGGGCCAGTACAACTAACAGTTCGGGTAACATCGGTCTTACCGAAGGTTTCCAGTTATCGAGTTGACGTCCAGCATCTAGTTTGAACGCATTGTATTAAAGCGGACGTTGTCTGCGGCACTTTACGTCGGGCTGATGAACACTCAAGTAACTACGAGGCATATCCGTCGACGGAATAGTTCCTCGTCTCGGGAAACATTGGCAGCTAATTAGGAGACTCAACAGCTACGGCGCGCGCCAAATGTCGCCGCCGCGGCGCCCAAGGAAATGAAAGTTAATAATCTGTGCCGCCCTTTGGGCGGGATGAACCACGGAGGCTCACACAAAAGTAAACATTTGGAGGACGGAAATTGAAAAGCTCGCCGACAGGCGGGGTGCGGGTCTGAGTGTTGTGTGATTAAAGGGCCCGCAGGGGGCCGCGCCGGGCCGGGCCGCCCCAATTGCGAATCCCGCTTGATAATGGGCCCAGTCCCCTCACCGGTTGTGCTAATTAGAGCGTTTCAGCACTTAATGAATAGCGGACGTAATGTTCACTTGCGCCAAGTGGACGGCGGGTACTCGCACGTCGTGCAGTTGCCAGAGATGAACCGTAAACTATCAAACTGTTCCTAACCAGAGTAATCGATTATGCCAGACTACGGCTCCGTTTTAAAACTATTAACATTAGTTGAGCATAAACTTCAATAGTGCCTATCAAACGTTATAACCCCAAATCATTCCTTTTCGGTTTACAACGATCTAATTTGTTTAAACTCAATGTATCAGACCGAGCAAGGCTGGTGAACGATGGTCTCGCATTTGGGAGGACGCGGGTTCGAATCCCCATCCGGGCATCCAGATTTGGGTTTTCATGGTTTCCCCAACGCACTCCAGGCGAATGTCGAGATGCTTCCTTCAAAAATGCCATGGCCGAATTCCTTCCCGTTCCTTGTCCCCAGTCCCATCCCGCCTCTAATGACCTTAGCCGTCAACGAGGCGTAAAGCAATAAAAAAAAATCAATTTATCAGACTTTATATTTACAGGATATTTGGTCAGGTCGCCAGGAGATTTATACCTTTCAAAATATGATAATCCATATAACTTCTGAATAATAAGGTAACTGATGAAATAACCAGACCGTCGATACATGTTTTATTTTAATTTTTATTCCACCGAAATCTTCATAAAAAATATACGTGGATAAGACATCAACTACTTCCAAAGATTCTAAAGCCCTATACAGACACCACAAACACAGCGTCCTGTTAGTATTGTTTCATGCAAACTCGGAAGCACCCGATCTCTGGAGCTTAAATAGGCAGTGCAGAATTTTTCGGACAACATCACAATCGTTTACCGACGTTTCTGGATCGCCAACATTAGCTTCACACAGTAAAAACAGTACAGAAACAATCATAACCTATACGAAACTAATTATAATCATCAAGAAACATTTCTAAATCAAAATTGACACTATCTACAGACAATTAAATATAAACAATTCCATATGGTAGAAAATCTTATTCAATACACTATGGCTTACACAACATTCACAATCAAAGAATTATAATTAACATTTCAAACATTATATAGCTTTTAATTGTATTGTACTTCATTTACACAACTTCATTTCATCAAAATAATACTCATTCATACAAAAAATATACAAATTTACAATTAATAAAATGTTTATCTCTCTCGAACACAAATGTATTTAATCCTTGGAATTCAAAGTAATAGGAAGCTCGGTCTGAGGTTCGTAACAGTGTTATACACGCACAAACTGTAGTTTCATGTGTTAATTTAACGAGGTCGAAAACCGCATGGAAAAAGCTTTATCCCTTTTCTTGATTGAAGCGTTACGGTTAGTTGAACACAAAATCATTAGACACTGGACAGTATTATGGACAACGAACTTGAAAGAAATTAGCATTGCCTTTATGAAGGAACCATCCCGGCGTTCACCTGGAGAGACTTCGGGAAACTGCTGAAATCTGAATTTGTGTGGGCTTACTGGGAATCGAACCTGGATCCTTCCAAATGCAAGTCCCGTAACCAAAGGTTTAAAATCTAATGGCTGATACAATGAGAAAGAGCGTAATGCTGATCCTCATTATTTTATATCTGTAATGATGGTTGTTGCTTTTAAGGTTCCTAACTGATTAAAAAAAAAATCTACAGCTCATTTAGGTGATGTTCTAATCCCAGCTCGTTTTCACTTTGCTAAGTCAACACTTTTTTCGACCCCGTTTCTCACCTCAAACCGCTGGCAATAATTTGAGACGAGGTTGGGTTCCCTGGAATGCGAAGGGTTTAAAAAAAAATATTCTCAGTGCAATTTTATGTGAAAACAGATCAAACAGCTAAAACTCTGAAAACACATTTGTATTTTTTTCCTGAAACGGGAACCATAAACTAGTTAAATATTTTTTACAATGTGGACATTTCAGTGGAATTAATTTACATAATACAAATGGAAGTAACAGTAGTCTGAATTTTAAGTATGTTTAAGAAACTGCGAAACAAAATACTCTTAGAATTTTGCATTGTCCGAGCATACAATGAAAATAAACGAATATAACTTGGTCAGTAGCTATGTTTGCTTATACTGTGCCATTTGGATAGGAATCTAGTATGTCTGTTTAACATACGTCCAGCAGAAAATCATTCGCTGTATCTAACATCAGACAGAGTTTTCAGATGTATTGGGTCTCTGGATCCCTGTTATTACAGGCAGATCGTGAGCTGCTCACCAACGCCACGCAGGAATACTTCTATTCGAAATTTGTTGTCATTCTTTGATACCACGCTCTCTTTTTCTACTGCCGTGGCGTGTTTAGGAGGAAAATCGCGGATTGTGCTTTAAGATAAGCTCCACTATGCTGTTCCCACTTAAGAAAGTACACTCAAAGTACTGCATATTAGGAGGGTATTCCGGCAGATATTTATCCACGAGTCTAGACAGAGTGAAACACAGTGGAACGAGTCACTTTTACGACTGTAGGCAGATTATCATTTAAATTCTAAAGTGATTGCACATGTACGTACACGTGGGTCGCGATGATTTTTTAGCTGAACGTCGTTTTTATGACTAAGCAAAAAAGGTTGTTTGTAACGTAAGAAGTGAAAAAATATGTTACCATTGTATGTTAATCGGGTAAGCTTTTACTAGAATTTCTGGTCACATTATCTTCACAAACGAACATGTTTCGGCTAGGAAAACTGGAAAATAATCAAAAACGATTCAAATATGTAATTTTTAAAATTAATTTCGATCGAAAAGTATAATCGAGTTCTCATATACAAAATCAAAATCACACTTCGTGGGTTTCATTTCATTACGGATTCAGTGACACAACTTGAATCACAGAGTTTTCTTTACAATATATCGCGTGGGTCTGAAGACGTAATGTATAACCATTATTTATTTATTTAACCTGGCAAGATTAGGGCTATCAAGCTCTCTCTTACATCATACATCATTTTACTTTTACAAAAATTAACAGTATGGAAAACTTATTTCACATTTTGCTTAAATTAATGTAATAACTAAAATACTGGTGTTTAAAGTTAAATATTGATGTTTAACTGGTGAATCAGTAAGTAAGTGGAACAAATTAACGCTAATTACGGCTAAAGAAGAAAATGGTACCTACTAAATACTAATAAAGCTGAAGAAACATAAGAAAAAGGCACAAACTAATATGAGCAAAGGCAGAATGAATATGTGAAAACAGTATGAACTCACACAATTGAATTCTAAGAATTAGTTATATGCGGAAGAAGATGTGTTTCAGCAAGTGCTGGGACGAGTAATGCTTTATCAAAGCGTATTTAAAAGGACCAATTTCTTAGGTAGTTCTAATTTTCGGAAGAGAATCAATCAAAAATCTAGCCGCTGAAATGGAGAAGGAGTTAACAAGCTATGGGAGGAGTTGGTTAGTATATTTGAGTTCAGGGATACGGTATTAGTATTATGGGAATGTTCTAAATATGTGATGTAGGCGGGAGTTTTCATGGTCATTTTAGTAAAAAAGAAGCCAAGTGAAACAAAGCTTCTAAGAGGTTCCTCCCAACTAACTTTTTTAATATTCAAAAGAGGGCGAAGCCTTGTTAACAGCCTCAAGAAAAAAAAAATTACTCGGAGCGCTGTAAAATTATAATCCTAAAGTCCATTTGAAAAGCTTAATTATTTCATCTAAAATTCCGAGGGAATTTTTTCCAACTTATTAGTAGTCAAGCATTAATATTCAGAATAATTCATCGGCATGCCCTACAAGATGAGACGTCCCTTTTTTTCGAGAAGGTGGAAGCCCGCGGTGAGCAAAAGGACTGCGGGCGCCCAGGAGGAGTTGGAAGCCCCAGTGTCCCAAAGCCAGTTAGCAGAGGCGGGCGAACAGTAATCAGCCGCCCGGGCTATCTCAAACTCAAAGTTGCGCCCTCTCACTCCGCAAGCCGCAACGATGACTCAAACCTGTAGAGGTTATTAATTCGGGCGTGTAATATCCTGAAAGCATCACGGTACACCTAACTTCCGGAAACAGATAACCAACACCATTCCGTTTGCTCGTGGGCAGTAAAGTGAACGCACGGGCCTTATATCTCGGCACGGAGAGTCTGGCGAACGCTTCGAGTAGATCGAATTACATAACTCGCGGTAAACTCAAACAGAAGTACTCGCCAGTTTGGCCGTGATCGATAAATCGCAGCCATAGTGACTCGCTGGCATAGATTCAAATCTAGAATCAAACTCAGACCGAGCGTGGTGGGTGAGCAGTAACACTCTGGCCTCGCATTCCGGAGGACGCCGGTATGAATCTCCTTCCGGGCATCCAGATTTGGGTTGTGCCAGTATGATTCCTTCAAAATGCCATGGCCGAATTCCTTCCAGTTCCTTGTCCCCAGTCCCATCCCGCCTCCGATCACCTCTACGTTGACAAGGCGTAAAGCCATAAGCAAAAACAAAAAATCCTAGCCTCACATCCTGGAGAACGCGGATTCAAATCCTCGTTTGACTATCAAGATTTTCGTAATTTCCGTTTTCCATTATCACTGCAGCGGAAGCGGGGATGGTTACTTCAAAAACCTCATCACTGAATTCCATCCCGTTCCTTGAGCCGGTTATTTCTCTCATCCAATGAACTCAATGCCAAAGAAACGTAAGCCATAAAAAAATGTGATCTCTGGTCCATGCCCTCCTGATTAGAGGTTTAGGCGTTTTTCCGTAAACATCTAGGTCAGTGCTTCGCAACCTTCTTAAACTCGAGGAGCAGCAAAACGTCAAAAATAATTCTGCGGACCAGTAAGATACGTGGGCCTAATTTTTTACCTACTATTAAGCAACCCTACGTATTGCTGTCTGCACATACCGCGTCTGCAATAAGTCCCTCTTAAAACGGTCTTTAAGTCATCTCTCCAAGGAACGCCACTTTTTTTTTATCTCGAAAGGTATTTACTAAGTACACTATTATATTAACAATGTAATCATTTGAGTCCGTGCTGTGTAAATCATCCTTAAGAGTAACGGGATGATGAAACAAAATTTTCTTTGCTCCAGTACACGCCTTACTTTCAAAGATAAACTAACTATGCTGATACATGTTGTATTCAAGGTGTAATACATCAAAAAATGCTAATAATTTCAACCTTTCGCTACACATTACTATTACCAGCATGTGAGTAATCAAGACTATAATTACAAACAGTTTTAATTACACATTTGCTCACTTCTTTGATTCGCCAGTACAACGACAAGAGGATAGTAACCATACATTTCACAACAGTCGTAAGAATTGCGATGCGGTGAGAATACGCCGCACTGGTGTTCTGTGTGTATCCCAAGGCATCAGAATATTCCCGACGAACTGTATACGGCGTATTCCCTTATTATCTGCTTACAACTGGCGTCAAGATTATGATAATTTTCAAATAATTTAAAAAATAAGTAATGGTGAAACAGCTTATCAATCAGTTGTTAATGTCTAAACTGTTCTTATTCTATAGCACCCGTTTTTTGGTTTGAAATGCTTTAAAACGCTTTAAGTAGGCTGTTCTATCTAAAGGAGACGGGTGTCAGAACCGCTGACGAAAATCTTGTTAGCAGGGCCTTTAAATACTCTTCGCTTTTAATTAAATTTTTACTCTCGTTGAGAACTTTAATCGTATTTTGATTGCCTGAAAAATAACTGCTTCTTTCGCTGAAATGGTCCCTTAAAACTTGACGCTTTCTTCGATAATTACGACTAAAGCAACTGTTTTAGTAAAGTAATTTCGCGATGTAAGATTTTACACAATACCTTTTTGAATAAGGTCGTTATTAATGTAACTACAATCTCCACCAAGGGTAAGGTCACTGTTTAACTTCTACAGCAATATTTTAAGGCTTATTCATTTCCGAATTATATCGAACAAAATACTCCTTGTAATCTCTCTGTGCGACGTAATATGTGTACCAAATAAAGAAGAGAGAGTCGAACTTTGCGCATTTTAGATTCTCTTTTGTAATGATACATGCTCATAATTTTGCATGAGGCAGGTCAGATCGCAGACGGTTTGCCCAAAAGTAGAGTACAGGCACATTTTCAGATTAAATAGCGTACTCCTCTACAACGCCACACGCACTGCTGATGTTACAGGTCAGTTACAATCAAATGTATTATACCTGTTTCTAGAATGCAATGCACTTTGAATTCAGAATATTTTAAATAAAAATTCTCAGTTAGCCAATAGCGTGGAGCGAGACTCGAAATAAGTTATCTATTTCGATGGATTAGCAGCTTATTTCATATTTCAGCATGGCGTATCACATAACTAACACAAAACCTAAAATTCTCAGTTGCTAGCGATAGCACAAGAAGGATACCGAGAGCAACGCGTTACTAGTTACTTTTTACATCTGTTAACAAACTTTCGCAAAAGTACTGAATACCGGAACGTGGGGTCGTCGCTGGAGCATGGAAACTATTTATTCTAGTCGAGGTAACCTTCGATCAAATTCGACATTCATTAGAGGCGATTTCTTTCTGATTTAGCAGGAATTCATTAGTAGACGGACGACGTTAATTTCTGCATAAATTTACTGAGTAGCATGTGAAGAACTGCTGTTATTTACGAATCCACCAACTAACTAGCATCACAATGACAAAACAGATAAGATGAGGGAAATAAGACGCCATACTGATGCCTAGGTGAATTCTTTCTTTCCCTGTGACGTTAGAGATTGGCGCTCTCTGCCGTCCACAGTTTTCTGTGAATTGCGGAGTGTACATAGGAAAAAATTATATGAATCTGAACTCTAATTTTGAATCCTATATGAATCGGTCTCCAATGCATTACATTCTCACCATGATCACATGTTGCAGAGGAGCTTTCTTACTTCAAACCATATCTTACCGGATTACAACTTGTACCACAGAATTTAGTTTATAAACAGTATATTGATCGCACAAGACCTGCGTTTCAAGACTCCACCAGATATGGAGCTCCGGAGTCGGCGAAAAGCAGTTAAACTGCGTTTATCGATACTTTCAACAGAAATTCTAATGTTCAGGCTTTCATATGTAATCGGGTCTGACCGTAACTCTTTTTATTCAAGGGTATCCTTTTACTACTCGTAGATAGGGTTTGGCTGGAAGGCTACGCTGGGCTACGTGGGGGGATGGCATCTCCGTATGTAATTTACAATAGTCTGACAAGCGAAAACAGCACAAAATGTCTTCTGGAATCAAAAGTGAAAAAAGCTACGTGCTTGGAGGTGGGGGGGGGGGGGGGGGGGGGGGGGTGGTTCACATGAGACCAAAATGGAGCTAAGTGGTTTATGCACGCTCCCTTAACGAAAATTTACGCTGATAATACGGTAAAGCTTCATTTAGCATAGTAACAGTTCGATTACACAAATTTTACAGTATCGATTTAAATTCTCGGCTTTTATTAATAGTACTAATAGTAATATTTTTAGGTTTACTTGATGGTCGTAACATAATATTTTATCCGTGTTATAGTTTAGTCCTGATATCATTTAAGAAGATAAGGCTAAAATTATGTTTACGTTTATTCCATACTAGCTGTTACCTGCGACTTCGTACACGTGAACTTAGAATTTTACTGCTAGACCTGGATAAAATCCGCATCTATACTGCATAATAAGTTGTGTGCGTACATGAACAGATCATACATAAACTGACTGCGAGGGAAACAAAGCCTGAGCGATCGATATAACATTACAGAGACTCACACACACTATCCACTTGTGTGACATCCTTAGTTATGAAAATTTCATAACGAAATGTGTGATTTATGTTGAAAAAGTATGCTACATCCTTCCTAATAATTCCAAGTATTTCATTGTCAAATTTCATCAAATTAGTTTTAGCCGTTTAATTGCGAAAACGTAACAAGCAGATAGAGAGACATAGTAACTTTCGCATTTACAATATTAGTGTACTAGAGATTGCGTAAGAACATTATACCAGGAGTCGCCAAGAAACTAGCATTACCTATTACTAGTAGCAATGTAGTTTTTATAGCGATACTATGGTAAAAAAAATTAAAGGGAAATACGGATACGATGTATGCACGGGGTTGATCACGAATGGATTTGTGTAAGAACGGAGACTCCGGCGTACGATTACGATGAAGTCTTGGGTGCATCGCCGGATTTTGTTGTGAATACACGATATTTCGACGCCTATCTCCGCCGTCAGGTGCGGAAACATCTTTAGTGGTCTGCTGACGGTTCAGATAATGATTATCTGTCAGTCAGCAGACCACTACAGAAGTTTTCGAGCTTGAGGAAGATAGTGGAGCTAGTTGTTGCAATGTCGTGTTTTCAAAACACAATCCGGCGATACACCAGTGAAGACTTCAATGCCCGAATGGATTCGTTGAGTGTCTTAAGTTATTCTGCTGGTTTTATGAGGGGTAAACCATGTCGAGAATGAAATGCTTGTGCCACAATAGTTTCCTGGTGGCTGGTGAGGTAAATACAAGGCCTGCATAAGGCCTCTATTGAGAGCGGCCGGCAGCTCAATACACCTGTACAGATGCGTCCCGGCGCGATTCTGGAATCCAATATGATGGGGAGAATTCAATAAATGTGTACACGACGCTCCCAGGTATTTCTTCTGCTCAGTTGGTTTGCAATTATGACTCAGGCGGTGACTAACCAAAAGAAACGAAGTGGAATCTCTCTCTCAGCTCTGCAGACGTGGAATTTATTTCCTTGGCACTTGAGGTAGTCCAGAGAAATATCGCGATTCTATTCTGCGTCTCTCAGTCTTACGTTTCTTGGCAAAAGACAAAGTGTAAAAATATTTTTTTATCGCCAATGAACGTCAGTAATTATCCGGTATAGTATAAACATTTCCCACAGAAAATTGCACATGGAACCATGATTACATTATCAGTTATTCAAAACAAATATCCATACATATTCCGGCCACAAATTCAATACTGAAGCACGAACAACCTGATTCCAATGTTATTGCATCGTGATCAGATAAATTAGTCTGAGATTCGGCGATCTTAAGAAACTACCTCCGACGTTTCGCAGTAACGTTAAAGAAAAATTGGTATTAAAATAGTTGGTTGTGCTGACTGAACTTAATATAACAATCACAGTACTTTCTGTATGCAGTGACATCAGCAATCCTCAGGTTCCATTTCTGGTCCGATCAGGCAGACTTCAATTATCATTCGAGGAGAATGCCGCGGTGTTTTCATCAAAACGGGAACAGCAGATTTCCTATCTGTTCCTTACCCACAGTCGTTTTCCTGCTCTAATCACTTCGTCCTCGACCACACTTGTCATATCCGTTCACATTGTTCTTTCATGATACAATCAGGCACTTCTCCTGATACTTCGAACTGTTATTTATGCCTGGTTAACGCGTGACCGCCACCATTAATTCCTACCGAATTGCGGAACTAGTGGGGATTCTCTAGGACTACACGACTGTGACGAAACTGTCGAATTCAATCGTATAGTGAAATTTCTGCTTAAAAAATGTTGCTTACGAGAAAAGGTTTTAAACAGAAATAAATTAACAAAATAATGTTGGCAGTAAACTTAAATCATATCACAAAAACCATGTTAGTAAGTTGACACTATGTACGAATAATTGTTAAAATATTATTGCTATTTCTTGGACCTTCATAATTACTTTACTAAGATATACTAGCGCAAAGATAAAAAGCGTAACTTGTTAAAATCGTTCCTTGGCAAACTTACCTAAGTCAATTAAGAACATAAGAAAGAATATATTATACCATATCATAAAGCCAATCACAAGATAAAGTAAATGATTAAGGCCGTACGTCAATATTGGTGGGGAGACCTCGAAGAGTAGATCGGCCGCTGAAAGAGTTTCCATTTTCTACCCAACGCACCTTTCTCGTGGTTATTATAATCTAACCTGATAAAGTGGACCTACGGTTTTATGTGCAATCCGAACCACGGAGCGTCCTACCGTACTTCATACGAACAAAGCAAAACACTGCCAGAGGTGAAGGCCCCCAACGGAACTCGAACCTGGGACCAAACCCTCAATCATACACCTTAAGAATGGTCTTCAGTCTCTGTAACTATTTAATTTTCCAACTTTTTTATCAGTTTTGCTATTATAATTGTTTGAAACCTCACAAGTCGAACACAACATTTAATTTAAACTACTCCTGCACGAGACAGCACTTGAACTGGCGATCCTTAAAGTGCGAATCCAATGTGGACTGCAAACCAACTGAACCACCAGACCACTCAGGAACGAGATGTAACGTATGTAAAACCATTTATTCACAAATTACGAGCACAAGGAGTGTAAGTAATAAGCAAATGTCACAAATAAGTGGATTCGAACGATTTCTGCTCCATTTTTGTTACACCTTATATTTTAGTATTCACTATGCTAAGCAGAAATCACCCGAGACAAGCAGATGTTCGTTTCCAATGCCATTTTTTGAATAGAATTAAACTTATGGGGAAAGGAGATGAGAAATTTGTATACTGCTAAATACGCCAAAATTAGAGTATCGCTGTTAGATGTATTCGATCATCATTCTTGATGAAGTGAGAAAAGAATTGGATAGATTACACCTGTTTAATGCCCAACTTCATAAAATATGACACAGCTGTAAGTTAGTAATTACCTCCTTCACCGTAATCGATTAGTGGCATGGGTAGTATGTTCGAGTCAGAACCGCTAGGGAGTGCTGTGGAGTATTTGCTTCCGCGAACTAATATTCTCTCCTTGGACGGTATCAGCCCATCCGATCGGAAGTTAAACAGAGGCCCCAAGAAGACTATAACAATTTTGATTAAGAACTTGGGCCTACAGCGCCGCGGTCCCGCGAGAACGGCAGTGGAAGAAGTGGAAGAAGAAGAAGAAGCGGCGAGGCGCTAACAGAAACTCCGTTATCCCCTATCGGGCAAGTTTTGGCCGCGGATTACGCACCTATTTTCGCGTAGTCTCCAACTTTGGCGAGATCTCATTCGAGATCACATTCGAAGCGCTGTAATTGCTTGGACGTGGCGGTCGCCTCCTCAGTTCGCGTCCCCTTTTCCTTTCTTTTCTGTTAGGACTTCTTCGAGTTCGAGGGAAAAAAAATTTTTCTGGAAATGTTTGCTGGCGCTCCTTTAAACCAAGGAAATGGTTTCATTCAGTTAGGCATATAACGTAGACATAAGGGCCAACAAATTAAATAAGAAGATTTTAACTGCTGTTCTGAAGATTTACACAGTAATATATTTATGCAGGATTAGCATTTTTCCGTTGCTTCGTCCGCGCGGAACTTGGTGTACGTAGTAATCCGTTTGCCTTTTGTTTTTCTTCTGATAGCTAAAGCATGTAATGTAATGTAGCGTCTTTACAGCCTTTAACGTGAATTAACTACCATAATTTCGTTGAGTTTATTGGTGTGTTAATTTTTGATGTAATGGTTTGAATAACGTTTTTCGTGTATTCCAACGTACTACTATATTTCAGGTAACTGAAGATATAAATAACAAAAGGTATGCAATAAAAAAAAATATTATTAGAATCTTACAAATGTGATCGGAAGCTCTCGGAACTTTTGGCGCTGAACTTGACAGGTTGGGGCAAAATTGGTTAATCTGCGAAAACTACTGTAGTGGCGACAAAGGCTCCCGGACTCGATGACTCCTACGCACACCTTAAGCATTCAAAGCAACGGTCTAGCGCCATATCAGTGTGGATCCGTGTTCTAACGTAAACAAACAGGTTGCTGAAATATTCACAGTAGCTCGAGGCGTGTCGTCAACTAGTGACGTTAAATCTTTTGCGCCAATTTAAAGGCATTTCCCAACATTTGCGACCCTACGTGTCCTATATCAAATTACTTGTCGCAATGTCATCTATGTCGCTACAGAGAGTTTTAAATGTTAATAGGAATCACCCTGTATATATTTTATCTTTGGGTTTTACGGCTCGCCGACATCGAGGATATTAAAACAGTGAGAGGACGTAACACATTCGACCACAGTCTTTTGAAGGGAACATCCTGGCATTCGGCTCAATTGATTTTCTGAAAACCCGTGGGAAACGAAACCCGGATGGTCGGATGAGGATATGAACATTCGTCCTCCCGAATGTCAAGCCCAAACGTTTCCGCTGAGCCATCATAAGTGCCACATAAGTGCCAACGCGGATCAACGTTACATAGGCTTACAAATATAACACCGAAAATTTGTTTATCTTTTACGGTGCGCAGACACTGTAGCTTCTTATAACTTCAATCAGAGTCATTTTTGCCTTCAACATAACGAAATGAGAGTCTCTGTCTGTTTTTTATAAGCCAACATTCAATTTTGTACTAGGTAAAAATAATAAAGCGTGAAGTTAGAAAATGTCGTCGAAGAAGTGTGTTGGAAACACGGACATGGCGCATAGGCTAATTGTTGCGTACCCGCCTTTCTCCTCGAATCTGAACATTTGAAACACTACACGGTGAACCAACGTGAGAAAAACCACAGACTTTTCATATCGGCAGCGGAGGAGGAAGGTTAGCGACCCCTGCAGAAGTTCCTGAAGAGGCGGAGGGCGAGGGGTCCCGCCACGAGCACGGAGGGTTGAAGTCAACAAGTTTGAAAGAACGACACCACGTAGAGGGAGGGGAACAGCTCCCAGCGCAGTGCCGCGCTGTCGCCACAGTCAGCACGCAAACACTGTCGTTAATTCTGTTTTATTTACCTACCTACTTGCTTAAGTGCATAAATTGTTTCTACTTTCACGTTTATTCGTAATTATTTTATTTAGAGCTCTGTTCCACTGTGGTGGCGGTTCTGCAAAGAAAAGGGAATTCAGCCAGAGGAGTAATATAAATCCAATTCAGCAAAAATTATGCTTCCGCCGTTATACAGAAACATCATGCTATGTAACGTTCAAAAGAAAAATCGTTCACTTTTACTTCCTATTTAACGAGTGCGCAGCAGAAACATATTGTTGCAGTAATCATTTTAATCCCTCGAAATTTTCTTTGAAACTAGACTATTCAGAGATAAATAACTTCAAGCCTAGGTACATGATGTCGGCTAGTGAGTAGCGCAACCTAAAATCTTACCGCATTACTGCTAGGCAACCCAGTAAAGAGGATACAGTACAAAATTTACTGTCTGATAATCATTTCTCGTAGAAATATTTAAGCATGCACTGAATGTCAACGTATAACATTAAAATCGCAGTTATAATCAATATGAAAAACTTAACCTGACCTGTCGGACAACGTTACTTGAAGGACAGCACGTTGTACAATTTCCGATTAAAACATTCACTCTCTTTATCATATGAGTTATTTGCAAAGGATATACAAAACTTAAATCGAAACAGACAGCACCTAAAAAAAAAAGAACAATAAGCATGTAGTAATTGTAGAAGACGAAAATAAACTGCTTAAAAGAGAGCAAACAACGACCACGACTTAAGAATTATATTGAAACGTTGAAGTAGTTTACGGTTACTACACAGCAAAGTAATTACTTCAAAAACTTCAATCCGTTATGGTGGGAAATTCTACACAAACAATTTATTCTGTTTTTCCTCGTTTAATTTACATTTCAAATTCTAATTTATTTTTCTATTTAATATGCAGAGCTTCGAAAAGTCTCCTTTCTTTTAATTAGGGCTTCAAGCCACGTCGACGTCAATGTCATTAGAGGCAAGAGAGAACTACGAACAAGGAATGAGAAGGAATTGAGCGATGGTCTTTTTGAGAAGCCATCGCATTACCTACATTGATTTAGGGGAGGGGGAATCATTAACAATCAATGATAAAAGAAAACATCTACGTTGTTTCCTACCAATGTGACATGTTTTTCAAGAAAACGGCTTTAGTTTTATAGCTAAAATTGTTTCAATTACGTTTTTTAAAAAAAAAAAAATATATGATACCTAAACCATTTGCATCCATTACAGGGTGTAGGACTATGCACTTCCAACGTAATACCTGTCAGGTGGAAGGTTTCAACAGCAGACAATATAGATAATGGGATGGCATGCGGCTGTCGCGTTTAATGGCACTTCGATGCGCAGACAATTTCAGATGTTTAGTGCTATGTGTGAACAATTGTGAACGGACACTGTTATGATTGCGTTAAGCGGCCGTAACCATTGAGCCGACCGCGCGGTGACCCCCGTAAAACCTTTATCACCTCTCTGATGGCCCCCTCAACGCCGTTCTTTGAATTCCGATGAGGCCGCACCATATGACAACGTTGTCAATTTCACACACGCTGAGTCCTTCCGGTTTAGAACGGCACGTACAGTTTAGCTGCTACATACTCTCTGGAGAACGACATTACTTGCTGCACTATACGAGTAAATCAAAAACAAAAAGCTAGTGCTGTGGTCGAACACCTCTTCTGGTGTTTGGGGATTTTCGCAACATTGTACTGAGTACAATCACGAAGGCACTCATCCATACACTATGTATAACATTTCGTATAGGCATAGCATTTACCTTTGCCACAATACCTGTTACTATGGACAGACGGTCTTAGTCTATCTCATTCGGTAAAATTACATTCCTTCTCCTTCACTCTTCCAAACAACTTTATACTTATTACTTTAATATACTTCTGATCCAATGAGAGGTGTTATTGCTACAAGTGATCACATGTAGATTCAATGATTTCAAAACTTTCAGTAATTAATAGAACAATCTTCACAAAGTGCTTTTCCTATCAGACAAATTATCGATATTAAATGTTAAATCTGTTATAACTTTGATATAGTCCATTCACACCGGTCAAGGCTTTTAGCCTCAGCTCCCTAAAAGTCTACAAGTCTACATCATCTCGTCACTTCTCGCGTACTGACTTCTTATTGAATTTTGAATTATTGATCACTAGCGAACGCATTCTCGCCCGAAAACTTATTATGAGAAAGCTCATAGGGGGGTATCTTAACCCACGGAGCCAGTGTACGAAGTCGATAGCATTTCAATAAAATAAGCTTACCACGTTGACTGAGTTGGTCGCGGTACCGTGATGGTACTCGACGCTGATACGGGGTTAGCTGCTTATAGTCCAAGTGGTGGAAGAAATTTTCATTATCTTGTCCGGCATGGTAAGTGATCAAAGAGAGAGCCTGTGAGAGAGATAGAGATGGAGGTGGTGTCATGTGAATGCAAGCAGATGGCCATTAATGTAAAAAAAATCATTCGCAGCACTGTTAAGGCAGTTCATCGTTATTTAGGAACAAAGGATTCACCAGAAATTATTAATGCTACGTGGTCGGAAATAACTTCTCGTTTGCGCTAGATGGAATATGCAGCAACATCACATGTAATAGTTTAGCTACTAATGATAGGTCTGTTATTGGTACTGGGTTGAAGTTTTTCCTATTGATATCTTACGTCGAATCGACATAGAGATCTTTGGTTTTGGGGGGCAGGGCAACCATCCTCTATAATGGTTTGCCTTTCCTTTCGGGAGGACGCAGATTCGAACCGACCAGCCATCCAGATTTCGGTTTTCCATGGTTTTATGAAAGCATTCTAGGCGAAGCTCGAATGGTTCCTTCAAAAGGTCATCGCCGAATTCGTGCCAGTTCTTCGTCACCTGTCCTTTCACGCACCTAATGACCTCGACGTCGATAAAGCGTAAAGACAACAACAAAAAAAGAAATGGCAGTCATTGAGGACTGCCGACAGAAGTGAAATCTTATAACTATTAATATCATACGCGCAACACGTCATACTTATAGCTGCAGATATACTAAATAATGATAATAATTCCGTGTGGTCGTAATAACCTGGTGACAGGATTTCTAATGGCTGCGCATTCCACCCCTGACTTAGCTGACTTAACTAAACCCAGTAGTGCTACCAAGTACATGGACTACGCAAGCGTTCTGACGTAAATTCCATCACACAGCAAGCTGTGCCAGAGGTGAAGGTTGGGTTACGGGCCTATAAAAATCCTTCTGATACAGGGATTCGAACCGGGGCCTTTCGTTCCCCAGTCAGACACCATAATCACCTACCCACCAAACCACTACGGATATACTCTTAACATTAGCATATCGGTGATCGCCCAACGCTCATAAAGAAATTTTCGCATCAAAAACTAAAAATCTAACTTGGTCCACAACCCGAAGGTTGTCGAAACTTCCCGAAAGAGATATCTCAGAGGCAGGAAGGACAATTCCTTTCCTCAGGAGCCTACAGTTTAGCGTGGAATCAGAACCACGGAACGTCCCGGTGTAGCTAATATAATCGAATACAACTCCTAAAAGTTTTTGTTCACCACAGGGTCTGAGCCCGAGAGCAGAGAGAGAAACTTTCTAAAGTAAGCACTTTAACCGTTGCGCTACCAGACTGCCTTTTTTAAAACTATGTGTGTGATAAGTACTATCAAAATCTGATAAAAACTGGGGATTTGTATGAACAACGTTGATAGAAGATAAGGTGTGTGTGGGAGGGGGGGGGGGGCACGAAAGGAGGAGAGGATTTAGGTTTCTGTAAATCAAACGTAAACAGTGTTTTTATAATTGTTTTAAAGTATACATACGCAAAGTTTGATCAAAATAGAATAAAAACTGTGTTTGTATGAAGAACATTGGCAAAAAAATATTTCAACTTTATAGTTAGATACAACCATAATCTATGCTTTTACTGCTATCCAAGTACAACAGGTCATACTTATAGCTACAGATATATTGTTAGCATTAGCATGTTGATAACGCGCCCAACGCATATATCATACGCGCAACACGTCATAGCATGTTGGTGACGGGAAGTCGTGAACTTTTGGATTTGCCCGCATCCAAACATCGCCTAACGCGACTGTAGAAGTTTTCACTATTTTTAAAAACACTCCTGCGAAAGCCGCCTATAAAATAGAATAGCAAGCGCGATATTTAACCAATGCCTTACACTCAACTACTACTACTTCCATCTATAAATACCATCGGCTTCTGTTCTACTGTCATGATCTGCAGATCTTTCGTCCACTTTCGAAGTCAATGACAGGCAGCGGCATCGCAAACAGTCGCGTTAAGTGGGCCATAGACGAATATTCTGGTCTCAAACATGTCCGTAAAGTGGGTTTCACTGAGCTAACTTAGTGCCATGACAAGTACCAGCAACGTAACTCTCCCGTTATGGGTTACCACAAATATGGCAGTTCACGAGTCCGGTAAAACGCGCTCAGCACTTGTACCGACCAGCCGGAACCGCTGCCAATACAGTCGGCTCGAGTCTTTGTTTCTTTGTGCGTTGCTGTCCATTGTGCTGTGCGCTGTCTGTCCAATATCAGACGAAACGTCGGTACGGCGCAATTGTAGCAGATAATCCGCTGTTGGGCGTACAATGAGAGGGCGGATTTTGCGTCACATGAGCGGTGTCCCCCGGCGAACTGAACTGTTTCGGAGCACAGCTGGTGGATAGTTACACGGAACTGTGGCAATGAGAGACAATTAATAACATTCACATTAAGAGAAACAATCATCAGGAAGCGATGCGTTTATCAGAATTGGTGTAGTCAATGTTTGAACGTAACATATCTCTGTCTTTTTTCCTAAAAGATTTTTTTCTTATTCTTGAAAAACATTGAAAGCATAGAATCAATGCATCAATCTGTAAGCGGACGTTTTCGTGGAATTTATGTGTCCCACGCTTCACGCAAAAAGTACAGAACGGATTTGGATGGGATTTTCATAGTTTGAGAGGTTGGAGCTTAACTTAAACACTACTGTATGTCTTTTGACCCTACGTGAGTAGTGGACGGAGCATTAAATAATAATCTGTTTGTAAATGTATATGTATCAAAGATCACATTATACAAAAGATCAACACTCCTTTCCTAACGTGAAGTAATAGGTAACAAAGATCACCCTACATCAAAGATAAGCATATCATCTTTGGATTAATATCATTGTTGATTATGTAACAGTGGTTATTTAGTAACATGGTATACGTGAAGGCAGTTTAAATTGTTAAAAACTAATCTCGGCTGTCAGTAGAAAGAAAGCACTAGTGAAGGTATTTTATTAAAACTTAATTCATAGTTTTCTAAATGAAAACACCGGCTCTTAAAAAAATGTTGTTTTATTCCTGTACGCAACAGTTGTTAAGAGACGGTATTTTCATTTACAAATATTTAACAACTGTGGAAGAATGGCCAATAACCAGTTGATAAATTCATAGTGTCTTATGCGGGCACACCTTCGGGAAATTGTGTTTTTTTCTTTACGTGTGCGAAGCTGCCGGGAAAAAGTGTCTAAGAACTAAAATGATTATAATCATTGGCCTCTTTCGGAACCGTGGAACAAGACGAGCTGCAGCAAAGTGATTTATTGTTCGAGGCTCGATTTACGCCCAAGCCGACACAAAACCGCGGCGTGCACCTGGTGCTCATATCTCAGATATCCAAAGTATTTGGAGTAATGTAGTATACACTTAAACAGGGCGACGTTTTCACTTAATCGTCAGTAACTTCAAAGCAAAACAACTATTCACGGCCGAAATTAAATAGCATTTAAACGAAAGTTAGTCAAATAAGTGCGTTGTTCTTTTGTTATCACAAATTTCAAAAGAAACATGAAATCTGTATTGCTGGTTCTGCATCTCAAAAAGCAGGAATATCTTAAAACAGTGTTGTCGGAATCTATGACAATTATGCAATATTTTAGCACAGAGTGACAAAACCCCACGGCTTTAATCTCTCCTTAATACAAAGTACTGAGCGATGAATAATAATACAGGCATCACACAACTGTGCACCAGCAAATAATAACAAAAAATGCGTAACACATATTTCTCTTTGGTAGAACAGTAACTGAAATATGTTGTATTTTTTTCAGCTCCCCGTGATTTTCCAGCATCTAACATTTTTCCGCAAACCTTTGTTTCTATCAGACGCATTTTAAATGCAGTTAGTAAAGTTAACAGGTAGAAAAATAACCACGAACATCTGTCTACAAACACTATAGAATGTGTTAAGTGTTTTTTAGGCGAAAATTTGGAACCACTGCATGACAGTCGGTACGTCAAGCCCGACGTATCTGGTGCAAAGAAGTTTCCAAATAAAAGCGTTTGGTGAGTCGAGTACTGAGATAGAGCGGTGCGCAGGTCACTGCGGCGCGTGCACAGTGCGGGCTTCGATCCCCGGCGGGGCCGGCTCCCCTCCCCGCAGTGGGTCTCTGGGTCGCCCGCCGCCACTCGACCTTCAGCCAAGGTTGGCCGCCGTCTGCCTACCGTCTGCACTGCACTGCGACGCCACCACCAAACAAAGCCGCATAGGTCACCCTATATTCCACCAGACAACAACGAATTCAAAACGTTTCTCAATCGCGAAATAATCATTGAACAGAGGGTACGACGACGAAGACTGAACCATTCTGAGCAAGAGTAGGAGGGGAAAGTAAAAGTAGACAGCTTGATTTTGCAGTGATGTTGAAGAGATTTTGAATTTTTGTTGCTCTTTGGTTAGGGTTCAACCGGGCTCATACAATGCATGGAAATACACAAATTATTAGTTACGGCTGTTTTATTAACATATATGACACTCAGCACGCGGTCTTCTGGCTTTATTTAGAATCCATTACATGTTACTAGAGCGGTCTGCTAGCTTAGTGGTTAAGGCACCTGCTTTGAAAACTCCGGCGCCCGCTTCCTGGTTCAAATCCCGGTGCAGCCACGAATTTTAAGAGTTGTTGTTGATCATATGGGCTACAGCAGGATGTTCTGTGGTTCGAATTCCACGTTAAACTGTAGGTCCCAGAGGAAAGTAAGTGGCACAGTGGCTTAGTACGCCTCCGTCTAGAGGATCCAAACAATCTTCCGGTTGTAAACAGGTTTTTTTATTGAGGCATAAGAATGCAAGCAGAAACAATCTATATCTTGCGATTTGCTGCCAAAATGTTTATCTTGGAAGTATATTTTGAGGGCACTGAGAAATTACTGGACAGCATGGTCAAAACTCTGGGTCTAGAAGTTGGACTAAATATAAAACAAAAGCAGGACATGAATAATGAAATGAAGCACAAATTACAACTGTAATAATAGGTTAAATATGATCGAATGTAGCTGAAGAAATAAGTGAATTCAGTTATTTGGGAAGAAAATCACAATTGACGGCCGAAGCAGGAACGACCTCTCCATTGTAACAGCACGGCCTACAAAACAGATATTTTTTAGTTTCAAACAATGAACTAGAATTAGGAAAGTAACTTCTAAAACTCTGTATGCGGAGATCAGCATTTTACGAAAGTGAAGCTCGAAAACCAGGAAGTAGGTAAATTGATCAATTTAAAACGTAGGACTGTATAAATATTTTGAAAATGAAAAGGACAAATTAAACATGAAATGAATGTGTTTTGGAAATTCACATTCTTCGTTCGCAATGGACTGGAGACAATTATCATGCTGGCTTTCACTACCGATCTTGAAAGTGGTATTTCCGGCTCTAAATGCGACCTTGTGTAATTTGTTATGTTTATGATTCTTCACAAAGAAAGGTGCTAACAACGTGAAAAGATTAAAAATACCTCCTACTCGGAAACTAAGGTGCGGTCACAACGGTTTTTTCCCTCCTGAATAAAATGGTAGTAAAAATTCGGAGTAACCAGTCAAAAGGTTTACTCAGGTTCTTAAACGAATGAGGAATTTATGTCTTAGCCAGAACTCGGATAGTACAAACATGAGTAAATTGTAAGCGAGAGCAAACAATGATATGACATAACTTTACTGTCTCAAAATAATGTTGTACACTGCCGCATCTGAAGTAATCCTTGTGGACTCAATGAATTTATTATTTGAGTTGATTTTGCTGCTGGTTTCTAGTGAACTGACTACGGTAGACGAATTCGTAAATACACCGCCTTCGGGAAGAATATTATTGCAAACTATTGAGAGTAGTTATCCAAACATAAAAAAATTAAGTGAAGAGATAGAGTTTTCAAATATAACAAAATCACATGAAGTCCAATTATTCTTCAGATTAAGCAAGACACTAGGAAAATTTGATCTCAAACTTCGCATACCACCATCCAGTTGTTCTGGGTTTTGTTTCGTCTGGTATTCTTGTCCGGGAGATTCCTGCCCACCTGGTGACAGGTTTCTCAAACCGCCTCTGTCTCCACTGTGTTAGTTGCCAACTTAATGGAGTAAAGTAAAATGTCGCACTCTGTAAGTTGTGTTCTGCATGGCAAGTATAGATTTGTTTTTCTCCCGGTACGTGAGGCCAAAGGTTTGAAGCTGGTCCCGCTAATTCAGTATTACGGCACGTTTACGCGACAGCCAAAATTACAGCTAGTAAGATTTAATCTCTGAATAACCACACCCCATGGTTAAATACAACGGTCTCAGGTTTGAATCCAAGCCCGATGTTCCGGCAGTAGGATTACTGTTTTTAGACCATATTTCGTAATCGCCTAGGGGAATGGTGGGATGGTCCCCAATTTCAATCTCATAAATAACACATTTCACAAAGAAATAGCGATAGGATAGGCACAGGTGGAAGAAGCCTCCGAAGTAAGTCAAACGGAAAAAATAAACAGACCGTGGAATAGGTAACAATTACATACAAAACATATTTCCCCTAAAATTTCGAACTCGATGTAGATTCAATAACATTTAATCCGTGAGTGTCTTTTTTACGATCATCTGCTTTAAATTATGTCAGATGAAATAATTCACCGAGCAAGGTCAGTGAGCAGTAAATGCCCCTGTCACGTATTCAGAAAATGTGGGTTCGAATCTTCGTCCAACCATCCATACTTGGGTTTTGCATAGTTTCCCCAAATCACTCAAGGTGAATGATGGGATAGTTCCTTCAAAAGGCCATGGCAAAATTCCTACTCGATACTTGCCCCCAGTCCTTTCCCGCCTCTAATGACCTCTACGCCGACTAGGCGTAAAGCCAGAAGCGTAAGAGAAAAGTTAACTCATAAGGAATAATGTTCACAAATAAGACATTTAGATGCAAATTTCTTTCCGTAGCATGCGCTATCATTATTCGCAAGTAACTGAGGTTATTTCCATAAGGGAAGTAGTTAGTATAGATCGTTTTCTCTTAATTCAAAATTATTTGTTACAAGACCTTTACTGACGCGTGAGAACTTTGGGCATTGGTATTTGACAGTAAAGAAATGCGTTTTTCCCGAGCTAATCATTGAGCGCAGATACAGGAAACCCTGAACAGGAAATTCGACATTTCTAAAAATTTAACATATGAGCATTTACAAGAAGAACTTGAAGTAATGTGCATTAAGCGTTGAACGCGCGAAGAAGAATCCGCAAGATAGTTTTTTTCAGGAGATATTACATCTCTTTCATACTTTTCGAAAATTGATAAGAAGGATAAAACAGTCACTGCTTTGATAGTATGATAAGCCATTGCTATCAAACTGTGTGAAGAAGCACCAATTCTATGGCATTTTATAATGCGTTATTCAAAGACAGTGTGTAAGGTTTGGTGTTCTAAGGAAAAATTATACGGGTATTGATATATGCCGATTGATTTTTATTGGTTAGCATATTAATAGATTTTTACTGCCCATCGATTAGCAGGTAATCAACTAGCTGTCGAAGTTGGCAGAATTCACCGAAACTCACAAAAAACATATATCGAATTATGTGAACTTTGTATTACTCATGGTATCGAACTATTTATTCTCTCTTAGTGGTCTGTAATATTACTTATTATCATCACTTCGTCATACACTCGTCCGTGCAACAAAATAATAGATAATCTCTTTCTTCTTTTCATCAGAGAAATAACGTAACCTAACTTGGGACACGGTATCCAATAAAACTATCGATACTGTACTCATGATAAGTATAGGGAAAAATAGTTTCGTGTTCATTAAAATATTGAAAAAAGTATCGATACCTTGAGGTATCAAACGAAAAGAATCGATAACATGATATTTTTCAAATCATACATTGGGGCTGAGATTTTAATTTTAATTTTATTTTAAAAGTTAAATTCCTGCACTTGCGCGTTCATTTCAAATTATAAACCTTTTTTTAAATTTTTGCAGCCTAAATGTTCAATCTTTACTTATGATGCTGAAATTTACAGCAATAAATCATGTTCCTTATTTTAGTCCTACCATGTGAAAAAATTTATTACAAATTAAGTAAATTAAAACAAGGTTAAAATTAATCAGACTCAATTCTTATTTTAGTTATAAATTAAACCAACAGCAAAATGCCATCACTCATTAAACTGTGACAGTAAGTAGCCAAAATATTTATTAATGTTACAGTTCCCAATGTTTCTCCATAGAATAAGTTATCTAATCGTTTTGACAATAATCTTTTATATGTCTCTGATATTATACTGATTGCCTAAACGTTCAGCAGGGATTGACGTTGCTTGAACTGTCAGGTATTCATGGGCTAACTTACGCAAGTGAGAGAATACTACTTTTATATCTTCCCATTGTTCCAAAGAGTTTGTCGACAAGGGTGATACTGGTGTTGCCAAATAAAGGCTCATTTCATCCTTCTCATTAGCCAAAGTAGCCTGCAAAGAGGAGCCTGAGATTCGACTTTTGCTTTTTTGTTTTTTATGTGCTAACACTTATTGAACTTACATTTACAAGTATTATTATAAAATAATAAAGGGTTAAGGGATAGATAATTCACAGTTGCAATTACAACACCGTTGATCGAAGCACGACTCCAGTACAAAACAATTAAATTAAATTAAAGCTTCACTCACATACTAAACAAACCAAGCAAGCGACAACGTTGATAACAAAAGATAATGTAATCTAACCAATAAGAGTTGGAGTCACAGTTCGAGAATCCTCCCTTCCTTTTTAAAATAAAAACTAGAGAAATGTCAAAAACAAGTTCTCCTATCATTCTCATGTTCTAAAAACGATAATGCAACCAACATAAATGACATCTCAATTCTCGTCTTGAGATGTACCAATTCATGCCTAGGGCGCCATACATCAAACAGCCATGTCTGTTGTAATCATATATTGACTTTTTCTTTTCGTGGCATTGTAATATTGCCACTAATTTTTCCAGCATCACTTTGTATCGATACTCACCAAAAAGTACTGGTATGAGTAAAAGTATTGAATGGAGAGAATCTAATACAAAAGTATCAGTGTCACAAGAAAAATACTCGATACCAAGAAGTATCGATACTTTTTCCGTGTCCCTAAACAAGACTTGTAATAACAGATAATATTTATTGCATTAACAGTTCGGTAACTCTGTATTTGGAGCGTACTCCTGTAACCTTCCAAGTGAGTTAATCAAAAGGCAGGGCAAGGTGGTTTTCGCGCCAGCGCAACAAAACGACTGCCCCGATGGAGACGTGAGATAGCGGGCGAATGCATTCCGCGCACGCGCAGACAGGTGCTCGGCATTAGGACGAGGAGAGAGCGCGGACACGGAGCGACAGTAAATCACGGCTCCTACCTGCCTGCAGCCGACTGCGGACTGGGCTGCTAATTATACGTACTCGCAGCCGATGACGGCACTTAGGTAGCTGCGAGTGCTATCCGCAGGCCATCTGCAGATACCGCATCTCCAGTAATTACGGCAAGACGCTCCCGTAATGGAGGGCGCGCGCGCAGCTGTGATTAATATTCGCCCCACAACTGCTCCGCTCCCAGAACACTCAGGCTCACACTGACGGGCTCGATAATTGAAATGCGGGCACTAGGTCTGCCGTCAATCCTTACACCGGACATTGTACTGTCACAACCTGTATCGACGCAGTGTGCTCCTCAAATCTGTAAGTACTTTCCAACATCATTAGTAACGTAGGACACTGCACAAACTCACGTTTCATCCACAAAATTAGCGGTCTGCTAGCTCGGTTGGTTAAAGGCGGCGGCTACACACTATCCAATTTCGATCCCAATCTGCAGGGACAATCATCAGGGAAATTATATGGGGCTTCCCAATACACATCACAATTTCGCTCCCAATTTTAGTTTACATTTTGACTGCTAGTTACAAGCGCTTAACAATGGCTCCTTTTATGTCAAAGCAACAAGAAGTAGACATCGTTTTAACAGTAAGCTGCACTACAGTTTGTACTGAGAGAAAAAGAAGATATTGGGTGAAGTCATGGATTTTACTAAGAAAAAAGCTATCTTAATGAACATTTTGAGAAGCGTAGAGACAGAAGATTTTAAAAAATTTCTGAGAGTAGACTTTCCACTTAGTGATCCCTTATATATATACCTTAATGCGTGAAAGTACAAGCACCAGATAACGATTAGTTGTTACTTTGCAATTTTTGGCAAGCAGACAAACCTATGAATATATGAAACTTCACCACAAATGCTTTCAGACATCATTCCTGAAACTTATTGGGCTATCTACATATGTCTAAAACACTAATCAAGGAAGAAAAAAGACTGTGTTACTTCCTGGTCTAATTCCTTGTAAATTTCGAACAAAACATGAAATCCTTCGTCCACATTTTGCGGTTTATGTAGTTTTTGTTGCACAATTGGAGTATATTCTTAAAAATTTTGAAAATATTCGTCAACATCTCTTTCTGTTTAGACATTTTTAACGACACACACGACTAATGATACGAAACAAACTCGCTCCCTGCTCCAAGCAGACTGAGCCAAAATTGTCTCAATCGCGCTACGCACGTCTCAATTTGCTCCCTGTCTGCTAAGGCAATCTGTAAATTGTTTATCTGGCTCTGCCAATGTCCCGATATCAGAAGCAGCAGACCCAATTTGCCTACTAACGTGGAAATCAGCAGGGCGCCTGGCGGATTGCCCTTCAGATTGGGACCGAAACTGGGTCGTCTTTAGCCACTTTAAGGCACGTGTCTGAAGAACGAGAGATCCCCGGTGTCGGCTAGAGCTTTTGCGGGCTAAAAGCGACCTTAACCTTTAGCAAGGCTTTGATTTTTCAATGTTTATCCTGAACGTTCACATAAGTGCTCAAGGCCTACAAACGCTCCCTTCACCCCTGCCTTTCTATCTATCAATAATATCGCAAAACTTCTGTATCATTATCTGTTGCCACCATTTCTGATTACATCTAGTCCAAGATCTTCATCCCCTGCTTGCACCACCCCGGATTCGGCAATAATCATTTCCTATTTCTGTTTAATGCCGTATGTGGCATCTCCAATTGATTACCAGATCGTAATCCTAAATTGTTCGGCTCCTGGGTTTTCAGACCAGAAAGTTCCCTGGATTGGCCGTTAAGCTTACTCCTCTTTCCACGCTAGGATTACCAGGCTCGATTAGACAGCTACGACAGAGGCTGATCGCATAGCTGGTTGTTAACTTTTACCAGATCCCTAAAAACACACCCAAAAAATATTCTAGGAATCAACACGACTTCTTAAAGTATTTTTAACTTACTTCTGTTTAATTAAACCCTTACAGCGGCACTTAACTGCGTGTACAACACGTCAGCATTAAAATTTTGTACCTTGCTCACCGGCCATCCTGTAATGATTTTTGGCCTATTTTTTGTAATCTGTTAAACGACTTTCCACAAGTTCCGCATCAGCAATTGTGCAGTATATAAAGAAAACTAGCACTTCTTCGTTGCTATACTGTCGAATTTTGTTTTCTGAGCATAATGATTCGTTCGCTTGCTCCACTGACATATTCATGTGAAAACGATCAGCTACCAGCAACTGCTAAAATACGCAGATAGCCATCAATTGAAGTTAACCGTAGAGGCAGAGATAGAAACATTTCGCTTAAAAGGCAAAATTTGGGACTGTACCCACGAAGACTTCTTTTTAATTACAGGACGAGAAATTCTCCGTTCTCACAAAATGCATCATTGTTTCATGTAGGAATTGGGCCTTTGACCCATTCCAGAATTAATGCTTGTTTCATGTAGGAATTTGGTCTTTGACAAATTCAAGAATTAATGCTTATAATACATAATATAGCACAGAGCAGCATATCTCAATCTTTTTCAACTCGAGGGCTAGTAAAATGTCAAGAATAATTCTTTGGTCTACTAGCTTACATCGGTCTAATTTTTTCCCCCTTTATCCGGCCATTTAAGGATCAAATACCGCCGGACTCCTCTTGTACGCAGGTGGCCAGCGAGGAGGGGAGCGGAGTGGGAAGGATTTGTGTGCTGCTTGAATTCAAACCGAGTTTGTTAGACCTGGCGTACTTAACCTAAAGAAGAAAAACGTGTTGCCATCTGTATATGAAATTAGTAATTTTGTTTGTGAAATGCATATTTTATGAGGCGAAGATTGGGGATTACTTTAGAAAACCGCCTAAAAGCCGCAATCAGGATGGCCTGCACGAGGGACCAGGGCTTGAACATGGTACCACTGTACCTCCTTCATCAGTGAGCGGCTCCTTACTCCACTGAGCCACACTGGCGGGTTACTTATGCGTATAATATCAACATTTGGACATATTGTATTGTTCCATTATAACATGATGACTCTGAAAGCATGTTTTAATTCCTACGGAAACACAGTTATGATATCGACTATTAAAAGTGAATTTTACCGTATATTCAACGCTTTTAATATTTACTAACCAAATTAATAATAATGTTATAAACCTACCAAGGAAGAAAGCAAAAAACGACGGAAAAGAAAGAAAGAAAGACCAATGACGCTATGTTAACCGCCGGTGCAGCTACGTGCGTTAGGCCGCCACCACACTGGATAGTGGAGGTAGAGTCCTGGTCCCCGCGTACCGCCCGTCCTGATTGTAGTTTCCCTCAGCCATCAAGGCAAATGCCGGGACGGTCCCAAATCTCTGCCCACAAACTACACACTTCACAAACAAAAATACACTTTTTTCCCTTTGTCATAAGTCTCTCGACTGGTTTGATGCTATCCTCCATCCCTTCCTATCTTGTGCTAACCTCTTTACCTCAACATACCCCTTACAATCCACGTCCTCAATTATCTGCTTCATATATTCTAATCTCTGTCTTCCTCTGCAGTTCTTATCTTCGAATGTATCAAATCCTGCGTGTCTCAAAATATGACCTACCATCCTGTCTCTTCTTTCTGTAAGACTCTTCCACAAACTTTTTTCTTCAGCCATCATTTCCAAAACTGATTCGTTTCGTACTTTATCTGACCACTTAATTTTCAGGATCCTTCTATAGAACCACATTTCAATGCTTCAATTTTCCTTCTTTCCAGTATTCCTAAAGTCAATGCTCGCTGCCATAAAATGCTGTGCTTCACGCACAGAGTTTTAAAAAGTCATAGATTAATATTTCAAACTTAAATATTTCTCTTTTTCATGAAAGCTGTTTTTGCTAGAGCTATTCTGATTTTAACAACATTCCTGCTTCGGCAGTTATCAAACAGAAAACACAGTTACACGTTTTGTAGACAGATGGCAGTACAACATTCCTCAGATGCCGGCCTCGGTACCGTAGGGGCTAGAGTACTAGCCTCACGTCCCGAAAGTCGTCGGTTCGAGTCCGGCCGAGGGCATGAGTATTTAAGTGTTGTATAGGTGAGTGTGCATGTCATGTCCGTCCTGTGGAGTGTCTAGAATTACTTGAAAGACAATATACACATGGAGGAACTGAAAAAGCACTGGATGAACTAAACTCATACTTGAGCTGGCAGTATGGCGTAAAGAAGCCAAATGCGATTTAAAAAACCAAAAAAATTCCTCAGATAGTCTGACGAATCCGCTGGTATCGCACGTCCTGCCACCCTCATGATTACACACCGGACGCCTGTGCACAGCTGCTGGTGTCTCGTGGTCCACCAGACACAGGTTATTACTCACCATTAATTTATTTTTTGCTGCGATGTCTTTAATTCAATTAGAATTAAAGTATTAATATTTTTCCCGCGGGCCACAGGTGGTCCACAGATCACAGATTGACTGGCCTAGACTGTTCACGGACAGTGGGCAACATGAAGGCTACGTTACTGCAATAGCCGATAGGTAACCGCACAAGGAAAAAGCGAAACAAACCTTGAATTTGAACTGTGAAATGTTTCTCGGTGTTGTTTCCGAAGAGAACCTTCTCGGAGTCACCTGGCGAGACAGTTTTATTCAAAAGATCGGATTACCTATCACTTCGTACAGTACAATTTAACAATTCATAAGAAAAAGTAAAATACGCATAATTATATTTTTTCACGCGTTCTGTAATTAAAACAAGTATCTCACTACACTGCTCTCCCACATTCCAGATAAGATAAATTGCACTGTTCAAATTCGAAAAAAATAATAATAATATATTGTTTTACTCTGTATAATGATGGAACTAAAGTACACCATATTTGCGTACCGTTAAGATTTTTTTTCTTCCAATTTCTTACGATATAACAGGTAAAATGTTTAGTGAGTCTCGCTATTGACGTTTACAGATTAAGTTCGAGGAAATTTCTTCATATTCTCACGTCCCCATCTCCTCACCGTAATTATAAATTCCTTTACTCGGAAATAATTTTAGTTTTAGTTTTAAGTCTTTACGTCTTTTGAGATACTCACGCTGATACTAAATACTTGTGTAACGAATTGCTCATTAATGAACAGAAGCGAAAAGGGGGAAAAATGATTTCGACGCTTCACGATGTCACGTAACGACTGAGTTATGAATGAGTAGCATCGCTATCTACCAGAGAAATTCATGTAAAAAGGTACTCTCTATCCTAAACCGAAACCGCACAAATGTTAAAACCCCGCAGCGCTTTCCGTCAATCATGGAAACTGTCAGGCGCTGCCAATGTTGTGTTCCGACTGACAGCCCCAGGCGCGGCGCGAGACAGCAAATCGGTGAAACGCCAGCCTCCGGTATCCAAATGCTGACGTATTCGAGGGGGTACGGGGAATTCGGCATAACTACGTCACTTCGACATGTACAGTCTTTGACATTACTTGTGGCTGCTGCTGAAATATTCTATCACTCTTATTTTGCACAATCTGGCATCAATGTCATCCCAGGCAACAGGAACGCAATACTGGCTCCGCCTCCTCGCAATTTCATTAGTGGATATTTTATTCAGAGCCATCTATACTGCAGATTTTTCATTTCCTTAAGTCAATGCAGGAACCAATTGGCCAACAGGTAGGAATTAAGCTCCTCCCACTGACGATTCTTATTGGCTGAACAGTTCATCATCCCACCATTACATTTCTATAATACTTTACCAAAATTCAGATCTTGAAACGTTTCCAAAAAGTTGTAATTAACGGGATTGCATTAAAGTGAGGCAGGAAACAGGCTCAATGCTTTATATTACTACGGTTGATTAGCATAAAACTATAACGATAAGATTGTTATACTCATTTTGATAATTCCTTCGGATAATATTTCACTCATATATCTGGTCAGTCCACAAACCAAGGGATAATCATGTTCCATGAGGTAGAATTTTTATTACCACGAAACTACAGAAACAAG